>JABUQX010145202.1:0-5000 GCA_015478945.1 Trachelipus rathkii | reverse complement strand
TATCGTTAAAAGTTTATTATTGCTTAAATCTAAGTTTTTATAAAATATAACTACTTTTTAACATATTTATAATATTTCGTTTTTGGTTAATTCGGAAATGACATTTTCGACTTGGGGAAACAAAATTAAACATTTCACTATATATATATATATATATATATATATATATATATAATATAACTTATATATATATCTATCTATATATATATCTTTCTTTATATATATATATATATATATATATATAGCATATATATACTCTATATATATATATATATATATATATATATATATATATATATATATATATATATATAATCCTCCATATACCACCATTCACAGGCAGGGCCCTTTTAAGGATAGATGAAAATAAATAATAAAAAATAATAAAAATATCTAATGATATTTCAGACCTCTTCATTACTCTTATATGTATACTAGAAAAGCTTCACGTTGGGAAAGAACACGAAACGCTAGGGTCTTCCAAAAATAAAATAAAAAAAAAGACACATATTGATTAAACAAAGGAGATTGGATATATGTATGTATATGTATATATATATAATAATAATAACATAACCAATAATAATAATATATAATAATAACAATATCGATATGTACCTATATATAATAATAATAATGTAATAGCTATATATAATATATGTATATATGTATGTATAATAGCAATGTATATATATATATTAACTCTTTCTTTAACAATAATATGTATAACAACCTTCTTTATAACTATTCTTGCTAACTATGTATGTAATATGTAAATAATAATAATATATACAATAATTTGAAATTACTTATAATAATAATATGTAATAATATATATGTATAATATAATATATCTTCTCTTCTTCTTCAACTATCTTCTTTCTTAATATAATATGTATGTAGTAACATATCTCTATATTTATAATATATATACCATGAAATATTAGAATATTTTGTTCACCAGTAATATTGAAACCTTACTATGTTACTGTATATTTTAAGTGAACTTGGGGTTTTTAAAATGCTTAAGATTTTAGAATATTTTGGTGTTTTGGAGACTTAAAACTTTGATATATTTTTAGTTAGTTAGGCAATACCCAAGGGCGTGGGTTTTAAAATATTAAAGAGAGAGTCGCTTAGGGCAGATTGGTTAGAACTAGGTATTTAAAATGTAGCCGTGAGCTATTACAGTGAATTTATTTATAAAGTTGGCTCCTATATTTACTTAAAATTATGAAGTCTATAAACAAGTAAAGTATTCTTTTGCCTTTAAACTTAAATAATATTATTAGTCTTGGGTTCTGAACAATCTCCTTTTTATTAAAAGAGTAAACAGTGCCCAACATAAATTAGGTCAGGTGTACTACTTCCTTTTGTTCTATTTTACCCTTATACTCTCCTACTCTATCTCACTAAACCTGATTTTAGTTTGGGACAAACTCTTTGTCCGGAAGATCGTTTAGACCATAAGCTAAGAATATTGCAACTACGTATCTATATTTACTATTATTAGCCTTCAATTCAAAGGCACACATCAAGTAATTATTTGATTCTTTAACATATTTTATTTTAAATTAAGATAGAAATTCTCATTTTAGGAATGAGCAGTTCACTAACTGTTCTGATTGCAAATTAGAAATATTCTGCCAAGAATAATTTCTTATAACTTTCAAAGTAAATTATTAGAGGACGTCTATTTTAATTATTTATATTAGCTTATGCTATTTGAATCTTATTACTCACCATATGGTTTATTAAATTTTACTTTGCTTGGAGTATGTAGCCTAAATTTGAAGTTGGCTTGTAACGTAGTTATTTGTTGAAGATTATAATCACATTGTTTTAAATTTGTTTATTGTTTGCAATATGGAAATTATAGTGCAAGCGAAGAATCTGTTCCCTCTGTTGAAATTGATATAAAATACTCTTGTTATAAGCCTATCAATTGCAAAGTGTCCCCTAAACAAATTAGAAATTTGTGTTATTACTTAAATTAGGTGCTTATACATATGTTAAATGATCTTTGATTAAAATTGAAATTCTGGTGCCTAATGAAAGTCTGATAGCCTATAAGATTGAGCTCACGCTATGTTTGTTTGCCGAATAGGCTATTATTGACCTGCTGGGTATGGGTATAGTTCTACTCTTTTTAGTAAGTGCTAGGGCATTAATGCATCTCATTTGGTTTGAACATTAAAGTAAATGGGAATAAAGTCTTGTACGCCAAAATTGTATGGGTTGAAAAAAAAAAAAAAAAAAAAGTAGCTGCATCCTGTAATAAGGATTTTTTCTGAGGCCTGCATGTATTTTGGGATTGTCCCAAACCGTCTTATGGGTGAGACAACATTCATATAATAATATTCTTATATATTAAAGTTCTTTGATTAAACAAGCCCATTCAAGATTTGGCAACTTTTCTGCTGAGCTGACGTATACGATAGGCCTGCTTAAGTTTTACCGCTTATCTTATTTTGAAGACATTTAATTTAAAGTTTTACTAATATTTGTTATTGTTAGAATTACACTTTGTATTTGGGCCTAATAATAAATTTGTGCTGTGATTTTCTAAGAATCGGTAGTGGGACACTTCTGCTCTACTATTACCGAACATTTTCGGCTTGTTCATGAGGCATATTTTTTAATATTTTAAACATTGCTCTTATGCATTTTAGGCTTATTTAAAGTTTTTAATTAAATTAATTACATTAAATTAAAACGTGCGATAGGCTGATGCTATATTTTTTTGCTTTAATTTTATTAGGACAATTGTCATCTGACATTTTTCCGCTTTAAAAAATTGCTTTAGGCCTGCTATCCTTGGGTAGTGGTCCCCCTTTAAAAATATTGTAGATTGAATAATTTTACTACATTCTTGAGTTTTACAATTTTAATTCTGGTTTAGGCTGTGAGCTATGCTCAACTTGATTGATTTTACTCATATAAAATTGCCTTACACAGCTTGTTAAAAAAAATTGTTTTATTTATGAATATTTGATTAGACACACTGGTATTTTGAAATAGTTACTACATAGTTTGTGTAATTAACTCTGTGTATTTTTCGTATTAATTTGGCCTTTGGCTTTTAAATATTTGCATGACCTTACATATATGTTTGGTCCTTCATATTTGACCTGTTGGTTTTAAACTTTTGCACAAAATTTTACACTTATTTGGCATATTTTGGAATAAAAATTCCTTTATAAATTTAACTTACGTACATTACATGTGTTTTTTAAACATTGACAACAATTGGCCATTGGCTTTTAAACGTCTACGTTAACCTTTTGCATATGTGTAGTCCCTTTATATTATTTAGCCTATGGGCTATTAAAAATAAAAACTTATTTGATATTACATATGTTTGTTTATTTTGCATTTGGCCATCATCGGCTTCCTTTACGAAAAAAAAGTTATCTTTTTGACCCATGTGGTCCTTTTGATAATAATAATAAAAGATTTTGCTTTGAGTTTCCCATTTAATTCTGGTTTGAACTGGCTGCACAACAGTGCTACCTAATACTCTCTATTACCCTTTTTTGTCTCCTTTTGGTTTACAACAGTGCCTATTAGGTCTATATCACAAACATGGCTCAAAGCTAAAATCTTACTTTAAAATTTTTATTTGACTTTACATTTAGCCATCGGCTTCTTTAAAAAAAAAATTCCTTGACCCATGTGGTCTGTTGTTGTTATAAAAAAAAAAAAGATTTTGCTTTGAATTTCTCATTTAATTCTGGTTTAAACTGGTTGCTTATTGCAGTGCCTGTTAGGTCTATATCTCAAACATGGTTCAAAGCTAAAATCTTACTTTAAATTGCAGAATTATTATAAATTTATCATTTTGATTTTACACATCCCTTGTGGACTACTACTATATTTGAGTAATTTATTCTACCTCTCCCTGTTAATTATATTTTGAATACTTTGCTTATACTATTGTATTGGCTTGTTATATGAAGCTTAAACTTTGTAAATATGTTTGATTTGCTATAAAATTAATTTGCATGGTATGATATGAGCAATTGCATGTTGTTCTGAACTAAATGTTATGGTTTAAAAGTTGTTTGTACATTTGAAAATCATTTCCCCTTAATTTGCCTCCAGCAAATTGTTTTTTGCTGGGAGGATATTATAAATATTTTATTCCTGTATTAAACCTTACTATGTTGCTATTAACTATTTTAAATTGAACTTGGGGTTGGCCAAATACTTCCTTACATTTTAGAATATTTTGGTGTTTTGGAGACTTTTTGCTTTAGCGATATATTTTTAGTTAGGCAATACCCAAGGGCGTGGGTTTTAAAAATATTGAGGCGAGAGTGGCTGAGCAGATTGCTGTTAGAACTAGGTATTTAAAATGTAGCCGTGAGCTATTACAGTGAATTTATTTATAAAGTTGGCTCCTATATTTACTTAAAATTATGAAGTCTATAAACAAGTAAAGTATTCTTTTGCCTTTAAACTTAAATAATATTATTAGTCTTGGGTTCTGAACAATCTCCTTTTTATTAAAAGAGTAAACAGTGCCCAACATAAATTAGGTCAGGTGTACTACTTCCTTTTGTTCTATTTTACCCTTATACTCTCCTACTCTATCTCACTAAACCTGATTTTAGTTTGGGACAAGCTCTTTGTCCGGAACATTGTTTAGGCCATAAGCTAAGAATATTGCAACTACGTATCTATATTTACTATAATTAGCCTTCAATTCAAAGGCATACATCAAGTAATTATTTGATTCTTTAACATATTTTATTTTAAATTAAGATAGAAATTCTCATTTTAGGAATGAGCAGTTCACTAACTGTTCTGATTGCAAATTAGAAATATTCTGCCAAGAATAATTTCTTATAATATATATATATATATATATATATATATATATATATATATATATATATATATATATATATATATATATATATATATATATATATATATATATATATATATATATATATATATATATATATACTCTTCTATATATATATAAATATATA
>JABUQX010145201.1:12500-20000 GCA_015478945.1 Trachelipus rathkii | reverse complement strand
TTCTTCCATATATTGTTTCCTTTAATTTTATTTTAATTTATAAAAAGTGTTCGAATTCATTTAATTGATTCTATATACCAGATAATTAAGACGTCGGTTGAGGTAATTTAAACATATATTAAAGAGATATATATATATATTATATATATACATATATATAGAGAAAGAGTATATATATATATATACATATTATTGTTATTATTATTATATATATATACATATATATATGCTATTATTATATATATATATATATATATTGTTGTTATATATATATATCTTATATGTATATATAAATATATATATATATATATATAGATATATATGATATATATATATATATATATATATATATATATATATATATATATATATAAATATATATATATTATATATACATATTCATATTATTATATATTATTATATATATATATATATATATATATATATATATAGGTGGTAAAGTTTACTAACGCCCACACTGAACGGAGCTCGATCAGAATTTTTTTTTCACAGGTAGCCCCTATGATACATAAATAGACAAGCTGAAAGGAAATGGTGTAAAATTTTTCCTGACAAGCGACCTGACCTAACCTAACCTAACCTAACCTAATCCAACCTAATCCCTAACCTAACTCAACCTAACCTAACCTAATCCCAACTGGCAACCAACCCAACCCCAACCCACTTCGCCCCCAGAACATAGGTAAAAAAAATTCATTTCTGCCCCTGGAATGATCTGACTTGCTATGTACCTAGATGCCACCTGGTGAAGAATTTTTTGATCCGACTTCCCGTTCCGTGTGTGTGGCGCAGTAACTTGTCCATATATATATACAGCAGAAAGAAAGAGCAGCAGCAGCAGGCAGTTGGAGCATAGTATAAGCACAGTGAGTGAGTATATATGTTGATATATATATGTTATATGTTATATATACATATATATATATATATATATATATATATATATATATATATATATATATATATATTATATAAGCGTCCTCCCCTGCGGAAGTCATACTGACCTTGCCTAGGACCCATCGAGAAAGGTCCTTGGGTTCCACGGGCCTAACGACTATTCCGCTGGCTGGCCAGGCCTATCGCGGATGCCGGGAAGCTTTCCCATTAGTAGCAAGGCACACTACCAATGTACTCATTAACGTCTGAGTGAGACGAAGCTAGAGTTTATAGAGAATAGCTCATGTGCTTGTATATATATATATATATGGTTCTATATATATATATATATATATATATATATATATATATATATATATATATATATATATATATATATAGAATAGTATATATATATATATATGTATATATATATGGTATATATATATATATATATATATATATATATATTATTATATATGGACAACGTTCCTAATCGGCATTTATAGAGAGAAAATGGGATTTTTTTAGATTATTTGATTTGCTTGATTTTCACGTATTTTCTCAATATTCTCATTAAATAAAAAGAATTGTAATATTTTATGTTGGGGTTAAAAAGTTTAGTCTACAGTTATATATATATATATATATATATATATATATATATATATATATATATATATATATATATATATCTATATATATATATATATATATATATATATATATATATATATATATATATATATATATATGTTTTTATATAAAAATATTAAATATATATATATATATATATATATATATATATATATATATATATATATATATATATATATATATATATATATATATATATATATATATATGTAACTTACTCGCGCGCAGTGCCACCAATTTGTTACACGGAGCGAGCTTACTTCAGCGCGGTTTGCCATGTATGTACGCCAACCTTCTGTGCATCTACCCTATGGTATTGTTTAGTTTTTTCCATTTAACTCACTAAATGCATAATGAAAAAATAATTTAACTACAAGATAAAAAAATTCAGTTATGACAGGATAATAAGAGTACACAAAATTAACTTTATGAAACTTTACAAATTTAGTTTAAAATAAATAAATCCCGTATTTCTGATTTTTACCTCGGATCATAAAATAGGCATTTCTATATTTTATCCATTTAGGAATTTATATTTATGTTTGTATATATGTATATCTACATATATATATATATATATATATATATATATATATATATATATATATATATATATATATATATATATATATATACATACTATACATAGAAAGAGTATGTACAGATGTGTATATGTACTGTTATGATATATATATATATATATATATACATGTTTTCCTCTGACTCAAAATTCTGTGTTGTAAATTTTACAATTTAGCTGAAATTTTTTAAAAACTAAGCGTAGTAAACAATTATTAAATTCAATTTGATTTAAGAAAGTTGAAGCATTATAACTGTAAAGAACGCCCCTTTATAAGAAAAGCGTTATTATATATATGTATATATGATATTATTGTCAGCGGAAGTGAGCAGTGCGCAGTGATATATAGCAGCAGGCAGTAAAGAAGTATATATATATATGGTATGTTATTATTATATATATATATATATATATATATATATATATATATATACATATATATATATATATAATATATATATATATGTTATGAGTATATATATATATAGTTATATATCATATATATATATATAGTTATATATAGTTATATATATATATATATATATATATATATTATTATTAAGGTTATATATATATGGTTGGTTGTTATACTCATCTGTCCAATCCTTCCCCCAAAGACTTCGGTGTAATACATCCAGCTAAGAAAAAGCGCGGTGAAGAATTATATCAAAGTGGAAAAGAAAGCCCAGCCTTACAGCCCCCCTTTTATACCTTCTCTTAGTGATAATTCAGTTTAAAATAAAACGTACACCTTAAGCTTCACGGGGACCAAGATGAGACCCTATCATGGCAATCCTTCATGTAGGGTCTCATCCCGGCCCAGGTAGGACATAACCGATACCCTCACAAAACCCCAAGACTCCAGAGTTTCATGGTACAGATAATGTCTTCTTTTTTTTCTTTTTTTTCATATATTGTTGGGTATACGATTCTAACAATTAATTAAGTGGAAGCTGATGAGAAAGATATACTAAATTGAAAGTACAAAAATTTGGGGTCATGCCCTATTATCTGTGACTAATGTAGCCGAAGTCAATTTTTTTTCATAATTTACGTTATCGAACAAAATGTACAATGCGCGCATACAATTAAAAATGGAAAAAGAAAAAACAGTATACATTTTTGCATATTATATGATATATATATTATATAATATATATATGGTATATATATATATATATATATAGAGAGAGAGAGATATATATGACTACGTTCAAGGTCTGCCTCCCACATCCATATATATTATCGATTGTGCTAGATTTGAACACTCTTCATAAAAGTAAAATCAAATTGTAGAGTCACATTCAAACTATATAATGTTATTTTTACACCTTAAAAAAATATTTAAAGAAAAAGCTGAAACGGGTAAACTAATGGTCCTAACATAACCCTACTTAACATGATAATATTTTTTTATATTTGTAATTTATTTCACTTGCATTGTTTAAAAAAGAAAAAACAGTTTGGAGTCAAATTATGCAAATTTTTGTCGGAAACGTAAGTTATAAGAGAGGAGAGAGGAGAGAGGAGAGAGGAGAGAGGAGAGAGGAGAGAGGAGAGAGGAGAGAGGAGAGAGGAGAGAGGAGAGAGGAGCGAGCATATATATATATATATATATGAGAGAGAGAAGATATATATATATAGATATATATATATATGGCCCATCAATGCATGTTGGATTAATGAACGGTATTAGCACGTGAAACTGAGAAATAAATAAAAAAAATCCAAAAAAACCTTCTTTAAATCTGTTAATCTAATGTAATAACCCAACCTAACTTCAACCTAACCTAATCCAAACTAACTAATCTAAATCTGACTAAGCCCAAAAGTAAAGAGAGAGAGAGAGAGAGAGAGAGAGAGAGAGGGTGAGAGAGAGAGAGAGAGAGAGAGAGAGAGAGAGAGAGAGAAAATTTTCTCGTTTTCAAATTTAATTGACTAAATAAAATTGCTTAAAAAAACTTTTGCAAAATACAAGTTAATGATGCACTTCTTGTTCCAACGAGCAGCTTTGAACCATTGAGCACCTTCGCTGCGCTCGCGATTTTCGGCGTGGCAGCCACTGCCGCTACGCTCGCGCATGGCGGCAGAGCCACCTGCGGCAAGGCTTACTCCGCTCGCTACGCTCGCTACGTTCGCCAAGATGAAACAGGGCAGACCACCATGCCGGTGGGCTCCCTTCGCTCGCTACGCTCGCTACGTTCGCCCGTGGTTTTCCCGGCGGAAGAACTGCCCGACATTTGTGATGGTGAAACAGGACAATATTTAATCGATAGAAAATCAAAATGATCAATAATAATAATAATAATAATAATAATAATAATAATAAATGTAAAAATCTTTTGAATAATTATAATACAGATAATAATAATTAGAGCAATTATACAAAATTGCATACAATTGCTAATATTTATTTATTATTTAAACGTTAATGGCGAAAGGATCGTAGTGACAAAAATATGGTGCTCCACATCATTCAACAAATTGACACGAACCGGGAAGATTTTAGTTTAAAATTAATAGATATAGGTGATAAAAGTAAAGAAATAAACATTTTTGAACTCCACACCATAAATATTGAATACATTGCGTGCGATTTATACGTAATTTCAAACATTTCCTTACACTACATAACTTCTCCAAACAACGTTCCAAAACGCAGGACATTATCCTCTCTCTCTCTCTTCTTCTTCTTCTTTTTTATGGTATATATATATATATAGCATATATATATATATATGTATTATATATATATATATATATATATATATGCATATATATATATATATATATATATATATAGTAGAGATATATATATATATATATATATATAGAGAGAGAGAGAGAGAGAGAGAACTAATACTGGGAATTTCTGTGCATCCCTCCATCCCCATCACTTTAGTATGTGTGCTTGTCACATATATAATCTTAATCTTCATCCTCTCCCTCATTTTTGAAGTACTATCAATATTTTTCAATCTTCTTCCTCCATTCAACAGTTTCTGTGTACAGTGGTAGCTGACTTTGGGTCCGGTACTGCTTATTTATACCCTAGATCGCAAGCCAACTGGTCAGACCAGTCACAAGAGCGTGAGCACTGTGGGTCGTGGTGGATCACAAAAATAAAATATTTTATAATCAAATGTTACATAAGTTGTTATTTTTACAAAAGTTTACATTTACTAAAATAAAAATTATATATATACTTAATGCACTGAAGATCTTTTATTAATTAAGGAATTATATATATAGCAGTTATATATATATATATATATATATATATAGTACATATGTTATATATAAGGTTATGCAGCAGTGGCAGCAGGTAAGGCAGAAGTAAGGCAGTGCACATATATATAGCAGCAGTATATGGTAAAGCAGCAAAGCAGGTGCAGGTACAAAGGTGCAGGCAGGTGGTGGCAGTAAAGGTAGTGGTGAGTATGCAGGCAGGCACTGGTTGGTTCCGAGGCATTTGCTTCAACTCACTGCTCTTTGGTTTTCAATTCACACTGAAGTGCACGAAGAAACGCTGTTCCGAGATAGTCTTTTTTCCGCTGTATGTCATGGTTCCAAAGATGTTTGATAATCCTATCCTCGTGCTGCAGCCAAAGATGTACAGAACACAGGTGCAGCAGCAGCAGCAAGGCAGCAGCGGCAGGCAGGCGGGTGCGCGCGCGCGGCGTGGCGGCAGGCGTGGCAGCGGCAGGCAGCAGCAGGCGCAGGCAGCAGCAAGAGAAGCCAGTAAGGCGCCCGTCGGTCATAAAAACATTTGCGCGAAACGCAGTGCCACAGAAGAGAAGAAGGTATATATACAGTATAGTATATGGCAAGCAGTATATATATAAAGCATATATAGTATATATAGAGAGAGAGAGAGGGTAGAAGTAGAATATATATACATATATATATGTATAAGGCATACAGTGGTACAGGTATATATATATAAATAGTAAACCTCGTGTAATTTTATACACAACATCTATTATTATGACTATATAAAAAGAGGTCTTACTTTTAGCTGTCCACTAAAATAATATGAGATACGTTTTACCTTTTCTGAGAACTTTATTATTTCTTTAACCCCTATTAATGAAGTCTTCATAGCTGAGCCATCCACTTTTGAACACCTGCTCTATGGTCTTGAGCCTAAAGGTAAATTTTGAGGCAGAATAATGGTTTGTGGCCAATATCGTCAAAACTGGGAAAATATAATGGTATTGTGAGGCAAATACTGCTGTAATCCCTTTACAACGAGAGATTAAAATATATGCCAATTTTAGCATAAAAATTTGGGGAGAGGAAAAATACCCTAATTCAACCTTGGCGATTTTGTTAAACCTGTTCGCTAGCTAAGAGATCCGAATCATGTTTACAAAACATTTGAAAGCAGGTACAAAATAGAACAAATACAAATATATAAGTAGCTATAATTATTTATTATAATGGATTAGAAGTTCACTCGTCCCTAAAGATAAGTCTTAATCAGTGACTTTTAGGCAAAGTTCTCCAACTGTAAAACCACCATACTTTATTTACACAAAATTCTTAAACATAGTTACAAAATAAGACTTAGCTATATATAGATTAAAGGATTTTAGGGTTTACGTGTCGGTTTTGGTGTGATAAAGATATTTAAACGCGATTAGCTAAAGAAAGTCAAGGAGAAAGGTGGTTAGGTCAATGTTTTGACTTTAATTTTGACTTTAATTTTGACTTTAAAAGAAGAAATGGATGAGATTACTAGATAACGAATTCAATTTAGTTTTGGAATTTATATATATATATATATATATATATATATATATATATATATATATATATATATATATATATATATATATATATATATATATATATATATATATATATATATATATATATATATATATATATATAAATCATACCTGCCACTCTCACCAGCTCTGAGGAATCGCTTTCGACATTTAAATTGCTTAAAAAACATTTGATAAATTCTGTAATATCCTAACAAAGGTTCTGTTATAGCAACGTTGTCTGTTGAACCAAATCAAGCCAAGAAACATATATTTACAATAAAACGCTAGAGTAAAGTGAAATATGCTTTCATTAAATAAATAATAAATAAGATTTTTTAAAACTTCAATTACTAGGGCCGCCCGCAGAAAAATCTTCAGGGTCGAGGAAAACCAAGTCCCATAGTCAAGGTGGGGTGGCAAGCCCCACAGCTCCCGCAAGTAGTAAGTAAACGTTATATTCTGTATCGAATCTTTATTATACAAATGGATATCAAGAGCATATACAAATGTTATGCAAGAAAATCTTTGCACTGCAGCCACTTATATATATATATATATATATATATATATATATATATATATATATATATA
>JABUQX010145200.1:20000-23241 GCA_015478945.1 Trachelipus rathkii | reverse complement strand
ACACACAGCAATAATGGCCAATAATAATCTGTAAAACATGATTATTATAGTTAGTCACTGATAGTTGCAAAATAACTCTAGTATATATGAGAGTATATATATATATATATATAGTGAGAGAGATATATATATATATGTATATATATATATATATAGTATATAGTATATAAAGGTTATATATATATATATATATATATATATATATATGGTATATATATATATATATATATATATAATGGAAAAACTTCTACATACGAGGGAGAGTAGTGGAACCTCACGCGTGGAAAATCCTTTGGGTTCCTTCTGCCATGAATGACAAATATTTACAAGCCCTCTTTTCCGAGTTTTGAGGGAGTGTGTTTCTGACTTAGCGTCCCTAGTTCAATTATTCTATCTGTGCCTTAATACTAGACCTCAATGTTGGAAGAACACATATATTCAGCTTTCCGTAGGGTAGTCTTGATCAAAACCCATTAACTATCACCCCAGATAGATATCACTACATCTTCAAGGTCTTTAAAATCATTCTCAACTTTCATTTCTTGGATCATCTGGTATCCTATTCCCTTGTTTCTGGTCATCAGAGTGTCTTTCAATTCTAGAAGTCTATTGGAGATGTACCCTACTCCTATCTCAGATTTATGCTTCTGCCTGTAGAAAATATGAAAAGTCTTGAATGGTGGCATGTCATTAGTCGCTCCTCTCCAAGCTCTCATCCTTTGGGCTTTCCCCTTCTCTTTGCTTAATTATGAATAGCATTCTTTCAGATTGTTTAAAATCGTCTGTTGTTTATTGGGTGACTTCTTTTTCATTGTTCTGTATTATATATTATATCCCTTCTTTTCATTAACGATCTTCTCAGCTGCTTATCTATCTAACCTTTTTTATTCATATGCCAATGAATCGACCATCCATACTTATACTCATTTTAAATTGATTCTCCTTTGCATCTAGAGTTGCATCTTATCTTAATCTTTCCGATTCTATTCTTGCTGATCTGGATGGAATTTCCCAGTGAGGTCGTCTTTTCCTTGTGAATTTCAACTCTTTAAAAACTCTACTTCTAAAATCTCCCCCTAAAAAGGCACCTAACTTTTCTATCTCTTTCAATTATTCTTCCAGCTCTCCCGTTGACAGCGTAACCATCCTTGCCCATCAATAAACAAAAGAATTTTTCGGAAGCTCATATCATAACGGTTGCTAGGGAGGCCTCAAAGAAGCTGAGGATACTATTTAGCTGTTTAAATTGCGAGATTTTCTCCACTTCTCAGTTATTCCAATATGTTGTTGGGTACAGCTAGTACTGCTTAAAAAATTAAAAAGATGATTATTATTATTATTATTATTATTATTATTATTATTATTATTATTATTATTATTATTATTATTATTATTATTATTATTATTATTATTATTATTATTATTATTTTTACTTAGGTGATCGTTATGTGAACCTAAATTATATGAGGATTGGCATGCATTAACCTTAATGAAATCTCTATCTTTATTAAAATTATTATTATAAGTCTTTAAATTGGGGGATGCACTCTCTGGGAAGGAAAGAGATCTAGCGGAGTGCTGGGGCCAAATCTCAGAGCTCAAAAATTTTGTTGAGCATTTTCATACAATTCTTGCTGTGTGTCTTGAAGGGAATCACTTGGTTGTTGATAATTAGAGTAAGCGTCTAGGGAATATTGCTGATCTGAGAAGTAATCTTCCATGAAGGGGATATATTGATTTTCTTCATTTATGTAGTAATTTGGGTCATCTCCTTGAATGTTTGAGGAGATTAAGTGCCTATTTTGGAATTGATTTATTCGAGAATTCCAATTTTTCTGGGACAGTGATGTAGAAGGGGAGCGACTTTGGTTGATTGCTTGGTTGTAACGAGGAAATTGTTTTTCTTGGGGGATTTGATTTGAAAAAAAGGTCGCATAGCATTAATTTTCGATTCTATTTATGCCGCTTGATCTCCAAAGTCCTTTTTTTTATGCTTTCTTTTATTTGAGGAGTGATTGGAGGATATTTGACTTTAAAGTCTTTCTTTCTTGGGTGAAATTTGGAATTTTTGCAAAGGGATATGGATCCTCGAACATGATATTGATAACATTTATGACAATATGGATTAAACGGACATTGGCTATTGAAGTGACCTGATTGCTCACAATGGTAGCATATTTGAGGTGAATGTTCGGGGTTTGAGCTGGGATGCGAAGGAAACGATCGTTGAGTTTGGCTTGCAGGTGGAGTTTTTTGAAGAAAAGTTTGCTTCTGCATGTGTTGAGTAGTAGGTTTCGGTCTCGAAAATTTTCCACTTTTAGTCAGTAGGTTGACGTTCATTTGAGGAGTTGCAGGGTCTGTATTTGCGTTAGGTAGATTGTAGAGTCGGCCGTGGGACTTTTGAAGGAACTTTTGTATTTGCTTGGGGAGAGGCAGGTCGTACTCGTACTCTTTTACAAATTGTCTTTTGTATTCTTGCAAATGGCTTGGTATTTGTGTATAAAGAAATGCGGTTGCTATCGCATTTATAAATTTGTCTGGGAAGGTGAGAGTGGAGTCTTTTTCATTCAGTTTTTCGAAAAATTCTTTGACTAATTTTTGTAAGGACAGAGCACTTGAAGAGAGTGTTTCTTGGGCATTCCATTTGAATTGCAGAATGCGTTCGAGTGCGTCGAAGTGATGTAAAGAATCTTCTGGGAGGACTAGGGAGCGGAGAGTATCAATGAAGTCTTCAAATTTGTCCATGCGAAGGAGGTTTGGATTAGAGTTAAGGAGCCATCTGAATTCTCCATCGGTTAAATGGATCTGACTTCTCGCTTGTATGATTTTTTTCTCTATCATTCGTGCAGTGTTTTAGTTCAATGTTTTCTTTTACATCCTCTAGCCACCGTGAGAAACTTGGCCCGTGCGCCCTGTGAGTATAAGCTCATTCTTGGGAATGGACGTGATTGCCGCAAGTGTTGGTGGGGTTTGGGGAGTTTGGGAAGACCCAACGGAGCTTCCATTCTCGCCCGTCATTGTGGAATAAAAATAAAATTAAAATTTCTACACTTTACAAGCTTTCGGAGGTTCCTTTATTTTCCTGTGAGTGTGTTGTGTATTTTGTGTTTTCCAAAGATCGCCACTTTTGGAAGGTTTGCAATAAGATGAGTTTTCTTATCTAACGTTTATTATACTCCCAAATCAGGAACCTAAAATACGTAATTTTTTTTACAAGGAATAAATAAAATTAATATATTTT
>JABUQX010145200.1:12500-15000 GCA_015478945.1 Trachelipus rathkii | reverse complement strand
ATATAAAGAATATATATATTATATATATATAGTTATATATATATGTTATATATATATATATATATATATATATATATATATATATGGTTATTCCCCTGATCTTTACTCCGTAAAACAGTTTGGGAAATTTCAACTGAATATAATATTTGAGTATAATAAGAGCTTTTATTCCCTCCTATGCGTAGACATTGATATTTATAATTTGAATTTAAAAGATTCTTTTCGTTTTTTTGAACCTACACGAATTTAAAAATATGCGGTTTAAAAATTTAAACTTATTATTAATTTATTGACTGTTGTTGGAAGCTAGTGTTAGCCTAGCCATACCGTTGCGTAGCTTAACTCGTAGATGAAACCTGACGATATTTTTAAAATAACAGGAGCGAATATGTTTTATTAGATTTTCTCCAAGAATGCAATATAATAAAACAGGAGAGTTATGTGAGATATGTCAAATATTTTGCGTAAAAAAAAATAAATAACAAATACTATTTTAGATGCAATAAGTGCAAAAATCTCAGATCACCCATTCTTCGGCAATGACGATCAGTCTAAAAAAAAATTATTGTTAATACTTATAGTAATATGAGTTGAAAGCCTATTTAGAGAATTTATACGTTACTCGTTAAAATAAATAGACTTTCTAGTAAATTTTGTTTTTTTTTAACCTAACGAATACCCCAAGGGTATACCCGTACTGATATAGTGAGTCGGGATCTCGTCTTCCAACTACGGTTGACTATTTCTCCGGGAGTCCCGGAACCCCGCTCTTCGGTAGCTGGGGTGTCGCGGGGGTTCCCGCCCTCTACGCCATGGGTATGGAAAAACGTCCCCCAGGTGGTTCCCCCGTTCACCGAACCCCTGGGCTACTGTCGTGCAGTAATATCTTAACAATAATATAGTATATATATATAGTTAAGAGCTATACATATACACAGTTAAGGTTGCTGGGTTGTTACAGCAGCATAGCAGGTAGCAGAGGTAGAGGTGTTATATATATATATATATATATGGTATATATATATATATATATATATATATATATATATATATACATATAGTTATATATATATATATATATATATATATATATATATATATATATATATATTGTTGTTATAGTTATATATATGTTATAGAATACTCTTGTTGTATATATAAGGTATATATATATATATATATATATATATATAAGTATACTAGGTTCCCCGCTGGCTCGAGCTCCCCCCAAAAAAAAAAAAAAAAACAATTTAATTGTTTTTATTTATTTATTTTTTTACAATTTCCTAACTAAAATTTTTACAAGGATTCCAAAATGTATTCTTTCCCTGTAAATATTGTATTTGGGATTTTTTTTTTTTTTTTTTTTTTTATACAGTTTCGGTAAATTTTACCAGGATTCCAACAATGTATTCTTTTTCCCGGAGCTATTAGTTTTTACTTTTTTATTTTTTTAATTATAAAAAGTATATATATATATATATATATATATATATATATATATATATATATATATATATATATATATATATATATATATATATATATATATATATATATATATATATATATATATATATATATATTTGACTAAGCCAAATTGGTGGATTTTTAGTTACAGAGGTTTGACAAGCCCTAAACCAAAAACTAAACTGATATTTATATCTCTTGTTTAAATTTCCTTCAAAATTTGCTCTGGAGTAAGATCAAGGGGAATAACCATATATATATATATATATATATATATATATATATATATATATATATATATATATATATGCTATATATATATATATATATATATATATATATATATATATATATATATATATATATATATATATAGTAGTATATATATATATATATATATATATATATATATATATATATATATATATATATATATATATATTAAAATGGAATTGTCCGTAACAGCTTTTTTTTTTGTTTAATGTTTCATGAAAAATCGAAATTTTCTGCTACATCTGTACATAATGTTTTTTCAATACACATTTAGAAATTTTCTTTAAAATTTTTTGAAAAATAAAAGTTTCAAAAATTTGAATTCGGGGGAAAACCGGTCATTGGCGTTGATGGAAAAACGGTCATTAAATTTTATTACGTTTGTGCTTATCCAAACTAATTTTAATTATAATTTAAATGTTAAATAGATTTTAATAATGTTATGGAATTAATTTGGGTTGAAAAAAACAATTATTATATATATTTTATTTAAATTTTCCATATGTTGATTTTTTTTCCAAAATTTTGAAATTTTATTTTCATCGTTTTATATTAAATAAACATTGAAAAAAAAAGTTATGACAATCAATGTTATAATTTATAATAATAATAATATTTAATACTTTTTAACAAAATTTACACTTTTTAACAAAATAGTCACTTTATATTACGAGTAGGCGTACGCAATATTTTCAATGCAAACTGTTGAGAAAATACAATATTATAATTTAAATTATGACAATCAATTTTAATAATT
>JABUQX010145200.1:2500-7500 GCA_015478945.1 Trachelipus rathkii | reverse complement strand
CTGGGCATATATGTAGTCTTGGTACATCCCATGGCACTCCAGTGCTAATGGTTCTTCCTTTTATTGCTCATATCCAGTTCTTCTTGGTTGATAAAATACTTCATCGTACTCGGGTGGTTCATGGTGAAGACGCCGCATCAAGTGCGTTCTAGATTCTTACGGCGTTGTTTCCGCTGAAAGTCGCCAAAAATCTGTTTTAATCACCTGTATTATCAGCGGCGTGATAGACGACTGCGGTTTGGCCAGGTGTGATCGAGGGTTCAGTTCTTGAATCACTGGGTTCATGAACATATATTTGATCTTCTGTAACTATTATAAGTTTTCATGCATTCCCTACCTGTGGTTTCAATCAGTGCCCTAGCAGCGGACAGTTATATTCTGTTCAGATAGATTCGGACCGGACTGGGACGTTCGACTTCAAACTCTCTGTTGACTCTACTATTTATTTTTCCTTCAATTTTCCGCCAAAGGCAGTTATTAATGTATTGCAGGTTGTAGCGTGGCGCTGAGCTTCTTTCTTTGATTGGAGTTTTCCAGATATTCTACCTAATGGCTCAAGCTAACCTGTCATAATAAATTAGAACACATTCTCTCTCTTCTTCACATTTCTCTGAAATCATCATTCTTGGTTTATTTCAACGTTCACCACGGCCAATTTCTTTCCTCCAATTCTCAAGATAAAGTTGATGAACTTGCTACAACTTTTCTATCCAGAATTACCTCGAGCAGTTAGTGCAGCTCCCTACTCGTATCTCTGATCGTCTTTGAGATGAACCCAACATTCTAGATCTTTTCCTAATCTCTAATTCTTATCCTTATTCTGTTAAATTCTTTCCTCCTCTGGGTTCCTCCGATCACTCTCATATCTCTGTTTTCTGTTCTATCTCTTCAAGTCTTTCGCAGGAAAGACCCCCGCCTACGACGAGAAAACGTTTTTGGCACTTCGGTTCTGCTAAAAGGTCGTACTTCTTTGATTTCCCATGGAATGACTGCAGCTTCCTTGGAATCGTCCCTCGGAGTGTGCAAAGAGCGAGCTAATTCTCTCTGGCCTGGAGGCGTGCACCCCATGTTCTTTACCTTTAACTAAACCTAGATAACCTTGGTTTAACTCTGCTTGTTCTCGTGCTATTAGCCTCAGGGACGCTGCCTTTAGGAATTGCTGTCATCTTCATATTCTAGAAATCCTTGCAACTTATATATTTCATCCCAAAATCGGGCAAAATCTTTTCTCCATGACACCAAAAATTCTTTTCTCAGTAGAAAATGCAATAATCTTACTGGATTCTCTTCCTCACGTGCTTTCTGACATTTTTCCAAAAAATGTTAGCTCTTAACTTTGCTTCTTCCTCTCGCCCTTTTTTAGTATTTACCGTCGGCATAACTGCCGTTTAACCTTCCACTAAAGCTGAACTCTTTGCTCAAACCTTTGCTTCTAATTCCACCTTTGACGATTTCAGTGCTATTCCTTCTTCTCCACCTCTCTCCAACATATTTATGTTAATATTGTAATTTCTTCAAAAGGGGTTATTTCTGCTTTTCAGAGCTTAACACTAAGAAAGCGTACGATTCTGATGGTATTTCTCCTATAGTTCTCAAAACTTGTGCTTTCAAGCTTGTACTCTGCCTTGTTAAATTATTCCGTCTCTGTCTTTCTACTTTGGCCTTTTTTTCTTGCTGGAAAGGTGCTCCTGTACAAAAAAGGGAACCAATCTCAACCCTCCAACTATCACCAAATCTCTCTAACTTCTGTTCCTTCTATATAGTTTTCGAATCTATCGTAGCAGGAAGATTTGAAAACATCTCAATTCTTCTAATCTTTTCTCTGCTCGCCAATGCGGCTTTCGTAAGAAGCGCTCTACTGGCGATCTTCTTTCTAGTCTTTCTGTCTCTTGGTCCTCTTTCCTTCAGTATTTTGGTGAATGCCACCGCTCATCCTTTAAATCTATAAATAGTGTTGTTACTCATGGTTCAGTTTTACCCCTAACTATTTCTACTTTTCATATAAAAGACCTCTCTCTCTCTCTATTGCTTCATCACATATCCACTCCTATGCCGAGGACCTCACCTTTCATTACTACCCTCATTTTGATAGACGTTCTTTTCAACAACTATTAGCTTACGCAGGGAGGGCACCCTTGGATCAACTAGCATCTGATCTTTCTCAAATTTCTTTGGGCATTGAAAACAAGGCTGTTTTCAATTACTCAAAAACTCAGTTCCTCCATCTTTCCACTCCACATAATCTTTCACACAGCTATAACATCTTTGAAAACACATAACTCAAACCTTCGTCTGTCCTTAATATTTTTGGTGTTTATTTTTCTCGTGACCTTAATTGCAAGGTTCATATTACATATCTTTTTAAACAAGCTTCTAAAGGTTGGGTGTTCTGAGGCACATTCAGAATTTCTTCACGCCACCTTAGTTGTTTGATATTTATAGAGGTGTCGTTCGCCCCTGTATAGAGTATGCCTCACGCATCTGGGGTGATTCCACTCACGCTGCTCCTCTTCAAATGGTTGAGTCTAGGGCTTTTCGTCTTATCAATCAAATTGTTGCGTCACTTTCTTTATTTCATCGCTATTATAACGGACACTGCTCTTCTGAACTTTTCAATCACATACCTCCTACATTGAGAAGGGTTCTTCACCGTTCTTGCGATGCGACACACTTTTCTACATAGTCTCATATTTCTCTATGCTCTTTCTGACCTCAGACTTAACAACTATGCTCAACAGCTTGTTGTACTTCACTGGTAAGTCTGGAACATACAGCCGTTGTCTATTTTCCAATCTACCTTATAACACTTTTGCATGCAGTCTTTAATAACACCGTAGATATACTTTAATTTTGCAAATCACAAGAAAAGCTAAAATTGTTGTAACTACAATTCCAGCGGCTATTTTTCTTAAGGAAAGGTGTAAGAGATTATATATATATATATATATGTATATATGTATATATATATATATATATATATAATAACATAACTATATATTTATATATATCTTTAATTTTTTTGATAATAATAATATATATATATATATATATATATATATATATGTATTTATATATATATATATATATATATATATAAATATATATATATAATATAATATATATATAATATATATAATATAATAATAATAATATATATATATATATATATATATATATATATATAATAATAATATAATATATATATATAATATATATAATGTAATAATAATATAAAAAATAATATATATATATATGTAATATAATAATAATAATAATAATAATATATATATATATATATATATATATATATAATAATATATATGTAATAATATATATATATATATATATAATATATATATATATATATATATTCGCATATTTTTAAATATTCGCATTGACTTTCGCATTCACAAATATTAAATAAATTATTTGCATTCGCACTCGGAAACTCGGAATGCTATTAGAAAATGTTCTGACGGAACTTGTTAGAAAATTAACAACTTTTGTGAGAAATTGATTAGAATGAGCTGACTATGGCGTCTCAAGGTAGTGACAGTAATTTGGCAGGTCACACTCGAAATCTAGCTGGATATTGACTGATGATGAGCTCTGTTGCTGGTGGTGTATCATGGATGGACGTTGAATGGTTAAATGATAATGAATATCGTTGACTTGGATTAGCTATGTAATGTGTTTCCCTATTGCCCTATTATATAAATCATAATCTTCTAAGAAGGAAAAATGTTCAAGATTCAGCCTCTCTGCGTAACTATCAAAATAAATAATAAATAGGATAAACAGTTGTCATGGATGATCAGTTATCTTTGGATGATATCATCTGATATGATGATGAAGATGATGTAGTTATCATTAAAATGAAATAAATCTTCTGTTTCGGTGCTATTGAACTGTTGGATTGTGCGAAATGCATTATGGGTTCCTTGACATCGTATAATAAAGGAATACTAGAGATATTATTTGAAAAAAAATATGATAGAGGTAAAACTAAAGTTTCAAATTAATAACCTCCATCAAATAATCATCCAAGTTAGTTTTCTCCATCGACGAATGGTCAGATACTCAATCAGCAGTTTCTTTGTTTTCTCTGAGTAATCATGCCGTTGACAATTATTTCCGAAGCCATATTTTGTGTCGTGCTCTGAACCTCTCACTGAACGCCGGATGAATATCTCAGTGACGTATTTAATGGAATGTTACCGAAATGGAACCTCCCCAGATTATGTTCACTGTGTCATGAGAGATGCTAGTTCAAAATAGAAGAAAGATATATCTTTCTTGAGTGAACAACATAAACTCCGTCAATCATCAACATTTAGAAATGTTGCGACATCTCAAACAAGAGTCAGCGAAGTTCTCTCAAATATGGGTAATTGCGGCACACTTTAATCATTCAACCATGGCTCAGTAAAGAAGAACTAAAAAAAATACAGGCCAGAATTAAACTTGCTAACTTTTAGTAATACATGACGTTACTTTAAATTTATGTTAAGGTTGTAAGAATTAAATGAATCTCTCTGCCAGTACGGCCGCTCTGATGATAAAATAAATGTCTTGTAAACTAATAACAAAAATAAATGATTATTGTACTCCAATCATTTAAAGATATTATGATAATCAGCAAACACTTGTTCGTCATCCTCTCGTAACGCTCTGGATATTAGTGAGTAATAGACTGCTGTGATGGTCAGAGATCAGAAGGTGGACGTTATTGGGTACTCTCGTTTGTGGTTTCAGGATTATGTTGTTGTGCGTGTGATGGGACGATGGACACTCGTAAGTATCGGAAGACTTATTTTATTTACTATCACTCATTATTAAATCAACCTCAAAATCATCGACAATCTCAGGCGTGACGTTTATAGCACTGAAGTGATCTTCATGGTTTGGACTCTTATTAGGTGCACCGATTGCTGTACAGTAACAGTGGGAGATCTGCTATTTCTGTATCTCCACTACAAAGGCTATATCTGTGAGTTCCG
>JABUQX010145199.1:27500-34764 GCA_015478945.1 Trachelipus rathkii | reverse complement strand
TATATATATTATATTGTTATATTATATTATATATATTATTATATTATATTGTTATATATATATATATTATATATTGATATATATATATTATATATAGGTAAAATAAATATATATATGTTATTATAATACACACATTACATATATATATATATTGCATATGTTATATATGATACTGGAAGAAGGGCATATATAAGATATACAAAGGCATAGCTGCTGCTGGCTATGGCTGCTGGCTACATGGTTGTTGGTAAGAAAGATATATATATATATATATATATATATATATATATGTTATCACTAAACACAAAAATGAAACATTTCATCCCGAAGCAGAAAAATAATACTGAACTCAGAGTATGCTGGGACCTAATAGTAAAGGGGCACAGTAAAGGTTAACATATTCGAAACACGTTATGTTTTGTCAACAGTTTTTAAAAAAACTTTGTTTCGTTACAAATCAGTAGAGCTGGGCGCGCCTATAATTTTTTTGAGTTGCCTGCGCCTATGCCGCCGGGACCTAGTGCACCTTAGCGCCTATATTTTTGTCACATCAATGCGCCTGCGACTTTTCGCCGGTCGGTGCCTGTTCGCTAAATTTATTTGCAAAGTATAGTGCGATATCGTTACGTTTTTATAAGGAAGAAAAGCACTTATTATCTTTGTAATAAAACACTGTAAACCAATATTTTACACGTCCTCTTCTCCTCCTCCATGTCCCTTGTGGTCCATGTTTTCCCCAGGAGTGTCCAGCACGAGCGCTGCAGAAGTTTCAAATTTTCAGAGCCATAGTTGCCAATTTATTTGTAGTTAAGAACTATTGAACTAGTTATATAGCCTATATATATATATATATATATATATATAGCAGCATATATATATATATATGTTATGTTATATATATATATATATATTTATTATATGGCAGCAGCATATATATATATGTTGTTATATATATATATATATATATGCTTAGTCCGCCTTTTAAAAATTGTTCTGCGCCTTTGCGCCTACGAATTGATAGTGCGCTATAGGCGCAACTTGGTGGCGCAACGCCCAGCTCTGCAAATCAGGGATTTTTTTAAAAAGAAATATGAGTACATTTAAATTTTCAATACCATCTATTATTCAAGAATAATTAACTTGTTACTGTCGAAAATAATTTAATAAAATGAAAAATAAATCGAGGAACGGAAACTTTCTGATGTTTTCTCTGCTAATAATTTATATAATTTTAAAACGTTCTTGAATATAAGATATAAGATATATATATATATATATATATATATATATATATATATATATATATATATATATATATATATATATAGTAGCAGTATATATATATATATATATATAAAGAAGAAATAGTTAGTTATATATATATATATATATATATATATATATATATAGTATATATAAGAAATAACATAATTTTTCTTATTAAAAATAAATATAATTTTATTTTATCAGCTCATCGCCCCCTTGATCTTAACGCCCACCAAATCGAATTCATCGCCCAGGTTGGGAACCACTGGTCTAAAGGGATTTCCAGTTTCAAAGCCATGTCTCCACACAGTGCTTTAAATCCTGGTCATGCAAAGAAAACTAATGGGTCACTATTCTTTATCAGAACTATTTCAGACTTGTATTTTTGAATTTTTCACTCACTTGACATAGACATAACAAGTTTGGTAATTGAAAAAGTTTCCACTTTAGTCTGAGTTTTTTGAAATTAAAAGATTATTCTGGTTACCTTTTGCTTCACCTTTCTTTTTAACAATTGCAGCAATATCTGGATGAGAGCGTTTTAAATGTCACATTAATTTAAAGGATCCAGTAGATGTATTGTGACCCCATGAGCAACTGGTAGCTAGGTAGACTATTTCGTGCATGATCGAACTGACTGTTTCCCATCAACTGTGTTATCTATTTCATATCGACAAATAATAGTACTTTTATCTTCGGAGTGAACAATATATTCAAGTACATGAGGTGTTTTCGATTTTGGTTTAATTGACATGATTTTTCTAAGGATATTAAACTTAATTAATTAAAAGTTATTTATTATCTATGAAGTACCGAACCTTTTTAAACACTTTAAAGCATACAATAAAATAAACTTTGAATAAGTAACCGACTTATTAAATGTTCAACGTGCAAAAGGCACAACAAAATAGCAATAAAATGAGTCTGGAAACAATGGTAATAAACACTATCTTGTTCTAAACACTAATTTCCCGGACAGGCCCCATATAAATGTCATGTCATATAACACCATCCACTTACTTGTATAATCTCAGCAAATATATCACGGCCAGGCCCCCAGGATAGTATTATCCAACATTGACGATTCAGTTTCTAGATAATGGCGGTAACCTTTTAACCACGTTGAAAGATTCTATCGTATGTAACACCTTATAAATGCCTCAAACCTTCAATGAGAACTTACCAACAGCAACTAGTGGTTAACTGGGAAAGCACCAAAATGAAACTCCGAGTTCGTTTTGTATTAGATTAGTTCAAGATAGTATTGTTTAATTACCATTTATTACCTTGCTTGACATCTGATACTTAGAGATGAAATATTGAATCAAAATATTACTGCTAAATTAAAATAGAAAATATTGCAAACGGTGTTTATAAAATATAAAATATAAAATAAAATAAAATAAATACTTCACGTCTCATTAACCAATAAAGAAAATAAATAAACTTTATATGTAAGAAAAAACAAAACAAAATATTTATATATATATATATATATATATATATATATAGCAAATATTATATATATATATATATATATATATATAAAGTAAAAAAAAATATATATATATATATAAAAAAAATAAATATATAATATATATATATATATATATATATATATATATATATATATATATATATATATATATATATATATATATTAAGTAAATATTATATATTAAATAAAAATTAAAATATTAATATATTAAAATTTATATCATATAGACTACTCGTTTTATATTAAACCAAATAGAAATATGTCATCATCAATATTAAAAAATAAAATTAAGAAAATGTATGTTTATTCGTGCGTGTGAACAAAACAGCTGATCTCGCTTAAGCGCGTTTTCTATTCACGATGCAACGTTGAGGACCTTGCAATGTGATAGAAATACAGTAAAAATAATTTAATAAATTTAAGAGTAAATTTATTAAATACTTTATTAAAAAAATAAATATTTAACTGTGAAAAATATTAATAAATAAATTATTTAAGATATTGCAACTGCGCAAAACGATTATAAATAAAAAACCTTTATCTGGAATCATTCGTTTTGAAGACAGGATACAAAAGATGCGCGTAAAGCTGTCTGCCGCTTGCAACAGTTTACGATCATAAATGAACAAAAATAAATTAAAATGAACACCTTTTGAAAATTAAGAAAAATACCACATTATTAAAACTTTAAAAATACACTACATAAAAATTTAAACGGGAAGATGATACGAATTTAAAATAAAATACTATTTACACTTCTATTGAGAATTTACCATGAAGTAAATTCTGAAATTTGCAATCTCAGCAGTTGAGTGAACTGCTCTACCTAAATATGAGGAAGTCTAGCCTAACTAGTTAATTTTCAACAAAAACAATTATAACTCACCATTAAATTTTAAATTCAAATTAGCTTTAAAGTTTAGGTTTCCAAGAATTTTAACTTGGAGGGAAGCCTTTTATTGAGACTAATTTTAGTAAAATAAAGGTAGTTGCTAATTACTAGTTTTGGCCTACATATAGCATGCCATCCGTTGAGTACTGTTCAAAACTTGAATTAAGGTATAAGGATTTAGAGGCTAGAGAAGTGTTAGAATAAAACAGAAAAGAAAGAATAGACCTAACGGCTAGTCCTGCTAATTCAGAATATAAAGGGTTAGGACCAGCTTGGAAAAAGAGACCTTAACATAAGTTTTCTTAGAACGGTTCCTCTCTCTTTAATAAGGCAAAAATACTTAGGCCTAACTAGAACTAATGTTAAGTAATATAAATGAAATACTTAGCTTAATATATAGTTTAAAATAGCTTATTGCTACAAAAGGATCGGAGCTATACCAACTCACGATTTATTCAATTGGCTGTTAATTTTTAAGTGCCTCGTTTTTAAGTTTCAAAACAAACTTTCGCTGTTGCCTAACAAAATATATTTTTCAAGAAAGTCTCCAAAACACCAAAACAGTGTAGAGATACAAGAAATATTCTAAAATCTTGTAAGCATTTTAAAAAGCCCCAAGTTCAATTTAAAATAGTTAATAGCAACATAGTAAGATTTAATACAGGAATAAAATATTTCTAATACTTCTTAAAATATTAAAACACCTTAGCATTTCAACTTTTCAATAATAACCAACAGACAGACGCAAGCAACAGGTGCATTGGATCAAAAGCACTATTGCCAAATTTACCACACAACACGACATCAGAATTCATGGAACGAATATCATAAAAAGGTTACAATTTCGCTCTGCACCCGCTTTTATACGGACTCACACATATTAAGATACATTTACATCCAATGGGAAAACAGTCAAAACAGATAAAAGAAAGATGTGCACAACAATCGCACTGAAACCAGGTGAAATCATATACCTTCAATTAGAACAGGGGAGGAGTTTGAAGCAAAAATCGAAGGGGGGGGGGAAACAATATTTCTCCAGAAAATTGACCAAAAAGTAAACTTGCATTAAACAAACTGCGCTGCCTCACTGCAACAATTTAAAATAAATATATATATACAAGCTTCCATTCCAAATGCTTTTAATATATATATATATATATATATAAGCATTTGGAATGAGAAGCTTGTATATATATATATATACTACATACATATTATATATATATATATATATATACAGCAAGATATATTACTTATATATATATAGTATATATTATTGGCATGGTTGGTTATATATACAGTTAGGTATATACATAAGTATATATAGAGCTGGTTGGTATATATATATGGGATGATATATTATTGGCTGTGGTTGCTGGCTGGCAGCAGCATAAGGGTTGGCTATTAGTTGCTGGCTGTTATATAGCGTATATATATGTATATGTTAAGGCTGCCAAGCTCTTATAGCAAAAATCATATATATATACATAGTTATTATATATATATGGTTATGTGTCTAAGGAGCAGATATATATATATATATGGAGTTATGTTAAGATATATACATATAAGCATAGATATGATATTCTGTTGGAAGATGTAGTGAAGTGAGGTTATAGGAGAGAAGGGGGGACCTAGACATATATACATATATATATATATATATATATATATATATATATAGCATATATATATATATATATGTTAGTGAGTTAAAGAAGAATATATATATATATACATATATATATGGAAGTTATATATATATATATATATATATATATATATATATATATATCATATATATATATATATATATATATATATATATATTCCTTTACAACTTTTAGCGCACAGAAAAAAATAATAATAATAAACACAGTAAAATAATAATAATAATAATAATAATAATAATAATAATAATAATAATAATAATAATAATAATAATAATAATAATAATAATAATAATAATAATAATAATAATAATAATAATAATAATATTAATAAAATCAACAATGGTCGGAACGTTATTTTACCAATGTGAAGCAGTGATAAAATAGTTTTAAACCCTTGTTCCTTTTATTAAGAAATAGATTTAATAATTAGTTATTATATATATATATATATATATATATATATATATATATATATTATATAGTTGTTGGTTATTGTTGCTGCTTGGTTATTGTTACTAGATATATATATATATATATGTTATATATATATATATATATATATATAGTATATATATATATATATATATATATAAAGCTAGAAGAATATGTTGTTATTATTATGTGAAGAGAGATAGCGTAAGCATTCCATTTTTAAGGACATAAGTAGATTCTCTCCGAATATATATATATATATATATATATATATATATATATATATATATATATATATATATATATATATATATATATATATATATATATATATATATATTGTATTAACGGGAAGCTATCTATATGCACCATGCTAATCAGAGGGAGGAAGACAAACATTGTAATAGGGAAAATGACCAATGGAGCAAATGTTTCTATTTAGCATGTTGCATACATTACATCTTAGCCCTCCCATCCGAGCAAATTACTCAGCAATTTTTGCTATATACATGCTGGATAGAACGGTTGCGGAATTCCTTCTTCTTCCAATTTTGAGAGTACGATGCTGACCATTTCCATTAATCCGCGCCAGGTTTGAGGATATAACACTGTACTATCAACATAAAAATCAGCGTCGTTTATTCAGTCAAGGATTCTTCTCATAGCCCTCTCAAGAGTGACTCTTTCAGCAGTGATATCAAACCATCTTTTCTTCTTGCGAAATCCCTCTGATTTCCATTCTACGTGTTCGCCATTGTTTTCATTTTTATCAGGGGCTTGCCCTTTTCTTCTATCTATTTTAGATCTACAATGTTGTATCCCAGTTCTTTTCTCATTTCTTTCCATCCTCCGTCTACCTTTATGACCCTTTTTATATATTGTCTGTTTCTTTGTCTCCAACATTTCACACTCTCTTCCATGTATAGCACCGTTGTTTCTTTATTTTGGCAAATGCAGGAGCGACTTTTAACAATTCCTCATTCTTCCTACTTACAATTTTTTGATCATCTTCGCAAATTGCGCTACTGGTGCTACTATCTTTCTCCGTTAGATATTCGAGAACCTTATATCTTCTAATATAGGAAGTTATCTCCTTCATGTTAATATCATTCTTCTTATCTACTCTTTCTTTTTCTTCCTCCTGGCTGATTTGATCTGCCATAAGCGAATATCTATGATGCATTTCTTCTTTCAGATTTAAAGACATCCACTGCCTCCTATTTTCTCCCGATCCATCTTCAGAACTCCAGAAATTCTTCCTTTTATCTAAATGTTTTCTCATAAAATTGCTTCCACCTTCTAATCTTTGTGTATCAATGAGATCATTATCATCTTCCTCTGTATGACCAACAATGTTATTTTCAACTTTATTTTCACTTTCATTGTTTTCTACCTCTTTATCTTCATGATCGTTAACAGAAAAAGTATCATTCTTAGCGGCAGTTTCATCAACCTCTCTCATCTCAGCTTCCAAAACATTACTTGTTTTCTTTCTTTCAA
>JABUQX010145199.1:0-22500 GCA_015478945.1 Trachelipus rathkii | reverse complement strand
AATCTAATCGAGATGTGCAAAGCTCTAGGTATCACGGGGGCAGAAGCTGAGAGCTTTCTTCGGGAAGAAAGAGCAAAGGAGAGAAAAGCTATTAAAGAAAGGGAGATTGAAGAGAGGAGAATCGCAAAAGAGAGAGATTGAGTTACAAAAGATTGCAGTTGGTTTAGAAGAAAAGAAATTGGAAGCTGACAAGTATGCAAGAGAATCGGAAGAGAGAATGTTGAAAATGAAGTTAGAAGCTGAAGATAAACAAAGCCAGCACGAAGCTGCAACTAGTACAGCACAAAGCTCTCACTCCTCAGAAAATTCCACCCGTTCAAATAAACTCGCAAAGCTTAAGATACCTAATTTTGATGATAAATTAAATAATATCGAGGAATACCTAACTTTGTTTGAAAAACAGGCTATTGCGAACGACATCTCCAAAGAAAAGTATTCTCACGTACTTGGATCTTTCTTGCCTGGCAAAGCAGTCAAGGTATATAATGATTTTTCGGTAGAGGATGCATCGAACTATAAAGGTTTGAAAAAGGCTCTGTTAATAAGGTATGACCTGACAGAAAGCGGTTATTGCGCCAAATACAAGTCGATTGCACATACAGATGACGATAACCCGAAAGTATATATGAGAAAAATCCTTGATGCATTAAAGAAATGGATTGTTGCGGCTGATGTAAAAATGACCGCTGATGATTTGATAAACTTTTTTACAATAGATAAATATTTGAACACTATCCCTAAAGATTTAGCCACCTTTATGAAGGAGAAAAATGGGAAGGATATGCAAGAAATAATAAAGAGTTCAGAAAACTATTTACAGGCGCATAAAATGAATCTAGTGTCGCGTCAGAACCCAAGTCACAGTCACAGTAGTAATAATAACAATAGCTATCGAGACAGACAGACAGACGGATAATTACCACAGGAAAAAAGATAATAATAGTAGTAAATCCACAAATCAACAGACATCAGGACCGAGGAACAACGGAAATAGAAACATTGCTGGAGGCAATGAGAGACGCGATAGTCGTCGAAGCAGCAGTGAGCCGAGGAGCATTGTGACCTGCTACAAATGCTCAGGAAGGGGTCACATGGCAAGAGATTGTCGGGCACCGCCATATTTTAACAACTATAACAGGAATACAAGTTCATTCAACAATCGGCAGAGAGATGATGGGAAGAATACAGTGGCGTCCGCTGATCTATCCATAGATGGACAAGTCTTGTCAAAGACGAAGTGAAGAGCCATCCATTCCCTCAGATTTTTGTATGGTGGGTGACACCGAAGGTTACTCACACCATCTCCCAATTGCTTAAGGCTTAGCCAGTGGATTTCGCGTTCGTTTGCTCAGAGACACAGGATGTAATGCGCTAGTATTGCGTGAAAAGTATGTGCGGAAAGAAAATTATACCGGCAAGTATGCATCGATGAGATTGATGGATAATACGGTGAAGAGAGTCCCACTCGCAAACGTTGTTTTGGACATTCCATACTTCGTTGGGAAAGCGACAGCGGGAGTCATGCCGGATGTAGTTTATGATCTTATTTTGGGCAACATTGAAGGGGCGTTACCCCCGTTCCAACCGAACAACGTATGGGAAGAGACTGTGTGTCAAGGTCCTCGTAGTAAGCAGGACAGTGAGAGCTCAGAAGGAGCTGTTGTCCCCCATCGTTGAAAAGGTTGATGAGGATTCCGATGATGAATCGACAGATAGGCGAAACGCCAGCCCAGCAAATCAAATTAATAGAGAGGCGAGTGCGGAGGTTGAAAAGTTACCGAATTTGTTACCATCGTGTGAGGAAAATATACCATTAATGGAGAAGCATACTGATTTCCCTGTGGAAGCACGTGTGTGCGTTGAACGTAATCCGAGTTGTGAAAATAGTGCTGAAGACATTGTTGATGAAGAGATAAAAGATACTTATGTATCCGATGTGCCAATTAATTATTGTGAAAGAGATACCTATGTATAAGATGTGCCAGTTATTAGTAATGATAAAGATACCCATGTATCTACAGTGCCCTAAGCAGTTAAAAAAGATAAAAATGTACCTAATGAAATGATTTTTGATGGAGAAAATAATGTAGTTAAAGATATTATTATGCCATGCATAATTCATGAAGAGGCACAAAATATTGATGCTGCAATAGAAACTACCGAAATGGATGAAGAGGCTCAGAACATTGCTGCACCAACAGAGACTACAGAGTCAAATGAAGGTCAGACTGAAGATTTAGGAAGTGACAGAATAATTTTTGAAGAGAAGCAGAGCGAAAATAATACTCTGCAACGACTCTGGAAACCTGCTGAGGTGAACGAAGTGAAGAATATCATAGTCGGAGAACTACTGAACGAAAAGAATGTTGAGAATCATTCGAAGAAAAAGTTCTTTACTATTAAGTTATTACTCGAGAAACTAAAAGATTTTCCTGTAAAGGAAATAGCTCAGAAATTTTACCTTCCTATGAGAAGTGTTTGTCACAGTAAAAAGGATCAAGAAGAAGTTTGTAATATTCTGAATACGAGAAAGTTTGTGAAAAGGAAGATATATATGATGAAGCGCCGAAAGAAAAGAAATGCGCGGAGGAAGAAGAAAACTAAAGTTGAAAGAAAGAGAACAAGTAATGTTTTGGAAGCAGAGATGAGAGAAGTTAATGAAACCGCCGCTAAAAATGATACATTTTCTATCAAAGATAGCTTAGATAGAGAAGTGGAAAACAATGAAAGAGAAAATAAAGTTGAAAATGACAATGTTGGTCATACAGTGGAAGATGATAATGATCTCATTGATACACAAAGATTAGAAGGTGAAAGCAATTTTATGAGAAAACATTTAGATAAAAGGAAGAAGTTCTGGAGCTTAGAAGATGGATCAAGAGTAAATAGGAGGAAGAATATGTTTTTAAATCTGGAAGATGAAAGATAAAAACATCGGAATAGAGGTTAAGAAAGTGATTTTTAACAGTATACTGACTCCGACGCTGTTGTACGGAGCGAAAACATGGACAACAACGAGAAGAGAAGAGAGTAGAATACAAACGGCGGAGATGAGGGTATTAAGAACTATGATTGGAAAGAGTAGGAGAGACAGAATAAGGAATGAAGTAATTAGAGAAGATATAGGGGTGAAGAAGATGATACTGAAGATGGATGTGGGAGATTGAGATGGTGGGGACATCTGGAGAGGATGGAGCAGGACAGAATGCCGAAAAGAAGATGGGAATGGACTCCAGAGGGCAGAAGACCAAGGGGAAGACCGAAGAAGAGATGGGCGGAGTTGGTGGAGGAGTCTCTGGAAAGATACCAACAATGAGAGTGCTAAAGAGAAGATGAATAGTGCAGCAGAGGGATGTGAGAAAGACGCTTGCGCGGCTGACAGGATGAAGAATCCTTCCTGGGAGAGAAAGTAAGAAGTCAGCAGATAGTTATATAGCTATATATATATATATATATAGTATATATATATATAGTATATATATATATATATGATGAGAGAGAGATAGAGAGAGAGTAAGAGAGTATATATATATATGCTATATATATATATATATATAGTATATATATATATATATATATATATATATATATACTTACTTCTGCCCCTGGCCCACCTCAATTGGAGGGACACACTGCTTCCAGGAAGCCGGCCACGTTCCACAGGTCGAGAAGGGAAGAGATAGAGAAGTCGGCACGGGGGGCGTTGAGAGCGGAGCACCCCAGAAGGAGGTGCTCCATTGTATCCTGGGAAACGTGACATCTGGTGCAGGTGGAGGAGGTGACATTATCTAGTTTGAATCTATATTTATATTGCAAGAGTTTTGGGTGGTGTCCTGATCTGCTCCGGGCGAGGTCAATTTGGCCTCTTCTGGACAGTGTTTCTTCTCTAGGGGAAATTTTTGGGGAGGGGGTGTTTAGTAAGTTGTTATTGGGGCGGTTTTGTAGGTAAGTGTTGGTTAGTTGGGTATGGATGTGCGTGACCCATGACCTATTGTGAGGGGGTGGGGGAATAATGTAAATGTTGTCATAGAATTTAGCTGGTGAGGAGGGGGATGGATTTTAGTCTGTGTCGGGAGGGGTTGGAGAGGATTTAGTGACATGGGTGGGTTGGATTTAGTTTTTTTTTTTTGGTAGAATTGAGTCCCCACCATCTCCAGGTGGGTGGAGATGGGGAGGACCGAGGTCTCGTCATGTAGATGTTGGATGGGGGTGGTTTTTGTGCAACCCGTGATGATTATGAGGGCGGTGTTTTGTGTGAGTTGTAATTTTTTTGTATTAGTTATTGACAATGCTGGGAACCATGGGGGAAGCGTAGTTTAAAATTTGTTCTGAGGAGTTGTTTATAGGTAGTGGCAAGGGTGTGTTTCCTGTCGCTAAAGTTGTGTTGAGAAAGGGTTCTGAGGGTGTTTAGTTTCCGTTGGGTTGAGGAGGTGATTTGATCGATGTGGGTGGAGAATGTAATGTTTGTGTCATAGGTAAGTCCTAATATTTAACAGTATACTGACTCCGACGCTGTTGTACGGAGCGGAAACATGGACAACAACGAGAAGAGAAGAGAGTAGAATACAAACGGCGGAAATGAGGGTATTAAGAACTATGATTGGAAAGAGTAGGAGAGACAGAATAAGGAATGAAGTAATTAGAGAAGATATAGGGGTGAAGAAGATGATAATGAAGATGGATGTGGGGAGATTGAGGTGGGGACATCTGGAGGATGGAGCAGGACAGAATGCCGAAAAGAAGATGGGAATGGACTCCAGAGGGCAGAAGACCAAGGGGAAGACCGAAGAAGAGATGGGCGGAGTTGGTGTAGGAGTCTCTGGAAAGATGTCAGCTACCAATAATGAGAGTGCTAAAGAGAAGATGAATAGTGCAGCAGAGGGATGTCTGGAGAAAGACGCTTGCGCGGCTGACAGGATGAAGAATCCTTCCTGGGAGAGGAAAGAAAAAGAAATATATATATATATATATATATATATATATATATATATATATATATATATATATATATATATATATATATAGTATATATATATATATATAGTATATATATATATATATATATATATATATATATGTTAAAGGTTTGTGTATAGAGATTTGTCATATATGTTATATATATATATATATATATATATATATATTATGGCGTATATAGTTATAAGGTATATAGCATATATATATATATTATATATATATATATATATATATATATATATATGGTTGTTAAGGGTTATTGCTGGTTATGTTGTTATATAGCGCTATATATATATATATATATAAGTTATTATACATATATATATATATATATATATATATAGCAGATATATATATAGCAGCAGTATATATATATATATATATATATATATATATATACTTTACTTCTGCCCCTGGCCCACTTCAATTGGAGGGCCACACTCCGGCCACCGCTCTTGGGCCGTTCCACAGGTCGAGAAGGGAAGAGATAGAGAAGTCGGCACACGGGGGGGAGCGTTGAGCGGGAGCACCTTGGGTGAAGGAGGTGTGCCCATTGCATCCTGGGAAACGTGACATCCCAGCAGGTGGAGGAGGTGACATTATCTAGTTTGAATCTATATTTATATTGCAAGAGTTTTGGGTGGTGTCCTTACCCGGGCGAGGCCACTTTGGCCTCTTTCGACAAAGTGTTTCTTCAGGGAAATTCTTGGGGAGGGGGTGTTAGTGTTGTTATTGGGGTTGTTTTGTAGGTGTTGGTTAAGTTGGGTATGGGATGTGCGTGACCCATGACCTATTGTGAGGGGGAGGGGGAATGTTGTAGATGTCATAGAATTTAGCTGGTGAGGAGGGGGGATGGATTTTAGTCTGTGTAGGGAGGGGTTGGAGAGGATTTAGTGACATGGGTGGGTTGGATTTAGTTTTTTTTTGGTAGAATTGAGTCCCCACCATCTCCAGGTGGTTGGGAAGACCGAGGTCTCGTCATGTAGATGTTGGATGGGGTGGTTTTTGTGCAACCTGTGATGATTCTGAGGGCGGTGGTTTGTGTGATTTGTAATTTTTTGTAATAGTTATTGACACAATGCTGGGAACCATATGGGAAGTGGTAGTTTAAATTTGTTCTTGAGGGAGTTGTTTATAGGTGGTGGCAAGGGTGTGTTTGTCACTAAAGTTGTGTTGAGAAAGGGTTCTGAGGGTGTTTAGCTTCAAGTTGGGTTGAGGAGGTGATTTGATCGATGGGGGAGAATGTCATGTGTGTGTCATAAGTTTTAAAAATTTTGGAGTTTTTTTTAGTGGGAGGGGATTGCTGTTCAGGAAAACTGTTGGGTGGAGTGAAGATTGGTGGCGGTCGGTGGTTAGGAGGTGATGGAGGATTTGAGGGGGATGCAGTCATTCTATTGGAGCACGTTTCTAATTGTTGTAAGTATTCTTGGGTATGTTGTGTAGCTATGTTGATGTTGGGAAATGAGACTGATGTCATCTGTATGTAATAAGTTTAGTGGATTGGTGGGGAGGGGTGGGCAGGTCTGCTGTGAAAAGATTGAATAGGAGTGGAGAGAGAATGGCGCCCTGTGGGACGCCGTTTTGTAATTTAATAGAGTGGGTAAGATTGTTTTTGTGGAGGACTTTGGCAAAACGGTTGGTAAGAAAGTTAGAGAGCCGCCATATTATATAGATTTTTAATAGGTGGGAGATTGTAAGATTTTGAATAAGAATGGGGTGTGGAACAGTGTCAAAGCTTGTTAATATCGATTGCTGTATGTAGATTTGTGGGATGGGATTGGTTGAAGCCATTGATGATGTGTTGGGTGAGGGAGGTGAGAGCTGTAGTTGTAGAGTGGTTGCTTTTAAATATGTGTTGGAAATCTGGGAGGGTGATGAGGGGGGTGATTTTGTTTAATATTAGTTTCTCTAGCAGTTTACTAATAGAGAGGAGAGAAATTGGGCGATAAGAGGAGGGGGAGTTGGGGTCATTTTTAGGTTTGAGTTTTGGGAGTATGAGTGCTTGTTTCCAGATTGAGGGTATATAATTGAATTGCCAGGATTTGTTGAAGATCTCTGTGATAAGATGAATTGCTTTTTCCAAGAGGTGCTTTCCGAGTTTTTTTTTATTTTCCTATTATTGGGGTGGGTTGGTTTACGAGAAATGTTAGCATAATGTTTTGCGAGGCGGTCTGATAGTTGTTTTGGGGAAGGGAGGGAATTATCAGGTAAGGATGGGGATTCGTGTGAGGGAGAGGGTTGTTTCGGGAGTTATTCAATTTTTTGAAGACTTGCCAGGTTTTCTTGTTATCAATTCTTGAGATATTACTTTGTAGGTATTCTGAAAACTTATTGGTGGTGTTGGTAATTTAATAGAGTGGGTAAGATTGTTTTTGTGGAGGACTTTGGCAAAACGGTTGGTAAGAAAGTTAGAGAGCCATTTTTTGTCATTATTTTCTAGGGGAGATTGTAAGATTTTTTGAATAAGAATGTGTGTGGGAACAGTGTCAAAAGCTTTGTTAATATCGATTGCTGTGAGTATGGATTTGTGGGATGGGGATTGGTTGAAGCCATTGATGATGTGTTGGGTGAGGGAGGTGAGAGCTGTAGTTGTAGAGTGGTTGCTTTTAAATATGTGTTGGAAATCTGGGAGGGTGATGAGGGGGGTGATTTTGTTTAATATTAGTTTCTCTAGCAGTTTACTAATAGAGAGGAGAGAAATTGGGCGATAAGAGGAGGGGGAGTTGGGGTCATTTTTAGGTTTGAGTTTTGGGAGTATGAGTGCTTGTTTCCAGATTGAGGGTATATAATTGAATTGCCAGGATTTGTTGAAGATCTCTGTGATAAGATGAATTGCTTTTTCCAAGAGGTGCTTTAAATGTAGGTTAGAAATTGAGTCTGGACCTGTTGCTGGTGAATTTTTGAGGGTTTTGATAGTTTCTGATATCCTGTTTGTTGTAAAGGGGGTGGGGGTTGTGGTCTGAGGGAAGTTTTCTGAGATTTTTTTTTATTTTCCTATTATTGGGGTGGGTTGGTTTACGAGAAATGTTAGCATAATGTTTTGCGAGGCGGTCTGATAGTTGTTTTGGGGAAGGGAGGGAATTATCAGGTAAGGATGGGGATTCGTGTGAGGGAGAGGGTTGTTTCGGGAGTTATTCAATTTTTTGAAGACTTGCCAGGTTTTCTTGTTATCAATTCTTGAGATATTACTTTGTAGGTATTCTGAAAACTTATTGGTGGTGTTGGTGATTATGAGGTTGGAGATTTGGGTATTTAGGTTTGTTAATTGGTTAGTGGTGTGTGGGGTATATGGACTGAGTTTTCGGAGGGAGTTTCTTCGTTTAATGAGTTGGCTAATTTCGGGGGAGAGTTTGGGGTTATAGGATTTTCTGTGTTCTTTGGGTATGTAGAGGCTGGCTGATTTGATAATTGTGTTATTTAGATGAATAATGGAGGAGTGCAAGGATGTTGTGTCGTGGATTGGTGTGGGGTTAATATGGGTTTCGATATGGTTGGTGAATGCTGGCCAGTTAGCTTTTTTGTAGTTAGTGTATGTAGTGATCTTTTTTGGGGGAGTTTGATGGGGGAAGTTAGAGAAATAAGGATGGGGAGGTGGTCTGAGTGTAAGTCGGTAGTGGTGTCCCAGGTTAGTCGGTGATGTAATGAGGGGGTACAGAATATAATATATATATATATATATATATATATATTATATATATATATATATATATATATATATATATATATATATATATATATATATATATATATATATATATATATATATATAAGGTTATATATATATTAGGGATGTGGCGAATAGTGTGAAAAGAGGTTTAGGTGCCGATACCGATACCGATACCGATACCGATACTTTTAATTAATATAATAAATACACAGTAATAAGATAGAACATTTGTGTACTGATAGGCAACTCAAGATTGCATTCCTTGTACAACCAATACTTAGTCATTTATATTTCATATTTGGTTGTGCCCAAGTATATTTATTTTATAAATTAAAATAGTATCTTTTAGGAATAATGCAAACATAATATTAATAACTTTTTTATGTTTGTGTTTATTCAAAAATATTCCATTTCCATTTTCCAGTAAGTATTAACAAAGTTTAGCTAATACTAGCTTTTTATGTTTTAACATGATTATAATTTAAAAAGATTCTTTAACTAGCTACAATATAAAGAATAAAAATAATGAAAGAAGAAACCTCAATTAATCAGCTGAAAAGATAAAATAAAAAACGCTATTACACAAACATGACATAAAAATATACTCCTTTAAGATAAAGATAGATATCATTCAACACTCAAATTCAAAAATTCACAAATTGTGAAGCAAAAACATTAAGCTTTCACTAGTATCTGGTGAGAGCCTGTTCCTTTTTGGGGTGTTTTACATTCCTACCTACACTATAAATACGCTCGCTCTCGACTGATGAAAGAGGTGCTGATAATTATTTGCCTGCAAGCACTGATAATAATGAAAACCTTGGCCCAGGATTCTCTTCTGTAGGCAGCATCTTTACGTTTTCGTAGAGCCTCATCTCCTTTTTCACAGATTGCAAATTTGAATTATCTCTGCTCCTTGATGACTGTCTCTTCAGTTTTTACGATGAGGTTCCTTGGTGTGATTCCTTTGAAGGGGAATGAGATGTCAATGCAATTTCGGCAATGAACTTATAAGAGTCTAACATATCCAAATCCTCATCTTTAGTAGGTTTATTTGCTGAAAAGCCACCATCGTCACTATCAGTGTTGTTGCCAGGGGTTGCTGATAAGGCGGCTTCCACTTCTGTGAATCTTTTTTTTTTTTTGTCACGCGAGCAAGCTCCTCGGTTATGCTATTTAAATGCATTCTAGAAGTGGTTCACCGTCGGAGATGCCATTCTTGTGGGGTTTCAGCTAGCTTAAGGAATTCCTTTTTAGAACCTTTTATTTATTTTTTTTACAGTTGTCACCCCCGCTCACGGGCAGACCCCTATTCAAAGAGGGGGTGTTGAACGCCTCAAAAATTCATCTAACGCAAATTACGCAGATGAGCACAGACGCAGGCTTTAAAGTGAGGGAGATTAAATTGGGTAGGAAACACAAAAGATGGAAGAGAATTCCACAGAACAGAGGTGGCAGGAAAGAAAGAAGCACCGCAGCGAACTAGTCTGGAGTTACTAATATCAACACAAAACTCATGTGCCGAAACAGCGCCTCTTGTGCTACGAGGGCGTCGTAAAGGTGGTGGTACGCGAGTGGAAAGTTCCCTCGAGCACTTGCCGCTACAGTACCTATAGAAAAGGGATAAAGCACCAACATCACGCCGCAAATATAGAGGGTCAAGTGAACTAGAAAGTACAGGACAGTTTATAAGTCTTTTGGCATTTGACTCGACCTTATCCAATAGCCGGGTGAAACCAGAGCCCTCCCAGATATCAGAGCAGTACTCCATAGCCAAGGGCGGAGGAGGACTCCAGAGGAAGCTGGAGTAACTGAGAAGAGGAAAAAAAGTCTCGCAGCCTAAACAGAACTCCCAGTTTCTTTGAGGCAGCCCTAGCAACCGTTGTGATTTGAGGTTTTCAATACATTTTTTTGTTTATGCTAAGGCCAAGGATGTTTATATTGTCAACAGGAGAGACGAGAGAACCGTCGAAGGAGATAGGAAAGTTAGGTGTCTTAGGGAGGGAGATTTTTTGTAGAAGTTGGGTTTTAAAGAATTAAATTTCACAAGCTTGAGACGACCCAACCCTAAAATTCTATCCAGATCAGCGAAAATAGAAGCGGAAAGATTAAGACGAAAAGCAATTCTTGAAATAAAAGAGGGAGCAGAATTGAAATAAGTTGAAAAATGAAGGGTTGAGTCATCGGCATATGAGTGGATAGAGTTAGATGAGCAGGTGAGAAGATCATTGATGAAAAGCAGGAATAAAGTAGGAGATAAAACAGAACCCTGAGGAACACCACTATTGACAGAAAAAGAAGAAGTCGCCCCATCAACAACAGTCGACATTGAGCGATTTGAAATAAAGCTAGACATAAGTAAGCAAAGAGAAGAAGGAAACCCAAAGGAGGGGAGCTTGGAGAGCAGTGACACGTGCCATACCCGGTCAAATGCTTCGGATATGTCAAGCGCCACCACACAAGTCTTCCCGTAGTTCGTAAGGGTGGAAAACCATAAATCTGTTAAATAGGAATATATATCGCCAGTAGATCTCGAGCGCCGAAAGCCGTACTGGCAATCGGAAAGAAGGGAATGAGATTCCAGATGATCTAAGAAGTGAGAGTTGAGAAGGGTTTCAAAGATCTTAAAAAGAATACAAGCTAGATCTATAGAGAGATAGTTAGAAGGATCAGAGCAGCATCCTTTTTTCGGAATATGTTGGACATATGCGCGCTTCCAACACTGAGGGAAAGTGCTAGTATTGAGGCATAGACAATATAGTTGAACGAGGGCGGGGTCAGAAAGGAAGCACACTTCCTCAAAACTCGGAGAAGAATGCCATCCGGGCCACCCGCCTTACTAACGTTCATAGATTTCAGGAGCCCATGAACCCGATCAAATGAAATTACAGGTAAAGACATAGGACACCTGAGAGGAAAAGGAGTAGGAAGAGGAATGCCAGAATCGTCCAGGGTTGAGTTAGAGGAAATTAGGAGGCCAAAGAGAGGATTGGCCTTTTCAGTTGGAGTATTAACAACAGAATCATCAGAGCGAATAAGAGGAGGAAAGGATGATTTAGAGAAGTTGTTAGATATGTTTTTGGGAAGAGGCCAGAGAGATTTGTCAGTAGGAGAACCAAGGAGGTCAGCGCACTTTCGTTTAATGAAAGTCCGCTTTGCTCGTCGAAGAGTATCCCTGCAACGATTTCTAGCTGAATGAAAATTGGCAAGATTGATAGGAGAACGAGAATTTTTCCCCACCCTATACTCACTGTCTCTAGCCTGAATGGCCAGGGAACAAGTACGATCGAACATGGATTTTGAGGAGAGAATGATTTAGTCCAAGAAAGAATGAACCTGCGCATCCCATCAACAATTACAGTTCCCACTTTATCGGCAGAAGCTGAAGCGTCTTCAGAGTCAAAGCAGTCACTCCAATTATAGTTAGCGTAGAAGCAACGCAATGCTCCCCAATCGGCCCGATCAAAGTGCCAAAAAAACCGCATAGGGCAGGATGTAGATGTTGGAGAGAAAGTATTAAAATTAAGAGATATAAGGTTGTGGTCAGATTTACCAATAGGAGCGAAGGTGGTGTATTTATAGAGAGAAGGACTAGTGGTGAAACGTAGGTCAAGTGTGTTCAAGAATTGGTTGGGACGATCCGGAATGTGTGTAGGTTCATTAATTAGTTGCTCCAGATCGTTGAAAATACTGAATGATTCGGCTTCCTTCCCACCTAAATCAGTATGAGAGGAACCCAACAATTCAGTGTTGTGTACATTGAAATCCCCTAAATAGAGGACCCTCAGTATTTGGATGAGAAGATATGTCTCAAGAGAAGTAGTAAGGTAATCAAAAAGGTGCATGAAAATCTGTTCTGTTAGGAGAACAGTAAGAGAAGCATGTAAGATTATTGTGGTGTAGCTGGAAGAAGATTTTGGCCACATAACATCGGAAGTATTCGAGATTCTCGAGACGTGTTATAGAGTGTTTTGTATACATAGGCACATACTCCAATTCTTCAAATGGGAATTATAAAATAATTCATAGTTGATATATTAAACGAGTTGAAGGATGAATTCTTAGCCATCTATGTCTCAGACAAGAGCATAAAATTAGGGTTAGAGTTAGAGAGGTGGTATTCCAGGGTTGCAGAGTTAGAGTGCAAGCTATTGATGTTGGTAAAGTCAAAAGAAAGCCACGCCTGTGCAAATCTGCTGTCATACACGCACAAAAAAAAAGACATATCAAATAGACAAAAACCAAAGGAGAAATGAGGAAATATTATTCGTACGCTGAAACCTAAATTTAAAACCTGAAATTTTAAAACGGTAAAACCTTATTTACAGCAAATATCTAAAATATGAATAATCTAGAAAGTTTAAAAACACTCGCGCACTCACGAAATTGCGTACAAAAAAAAAGAAAAAAAAATACTATTGATCAACTAAAAAAGTAGAAGATAATCTGTATAAATTATAATAATGGCTGTCCAAATAGGTAAATGTTACGCTAAAGCCCAAGTTGGAGAAACGCTAAAAATCTAAGTTAAAAAGGAAATCGAGGAAAAAAAAAACATAACCTAGTACCAGCTATTTATATCGAACTAGATTTATTATTGAATCAAAAGTTTCTCATAATTTTTCACCCAAAAAGTAAGAAGTATCGGCCATATTAACCAATACCGATACCGATACTCCCAAAATGGCCGATACTACCGATACCGATACTATTCGTACATCCCTAATATATATATATATATATATATATATAGCAGTTATATATATATATATATATATATATATATATATATATAGCAGCATATAAGGTATATATATATATATATATATATATAGGGGCAGTATACATATATATATATAAGAACTATATATATATATATATATATATATATATATATATATATATATATATAACTTGTAGTAATAAAATTAATAATTACTTAATTTTGTATTTGTCGGAGCCGGAGCAGCCCCTTTTTTGCGGCTCCGACTCCGGTTCCAGGTTCCCCTATAATTTCGGCTCCGGCTCCGGCTCCAGGTCCCCCTAAAATTTCGGCTCCGACTCCGGCTCCAGGCCCCCCAAAGATTTCGACTCCGGCTCCGCAGCCATGTTAATGTGTTTTAGTTTAGTGTGTAGATTTAGTGTGCTTTAACTTTCTAGATTTTTCAAATTTTCTGTAAATACAGTTTTAGCATTATATAATTTCCTGTTTTAAATTTAGGTTTTAGCGTACAAACAATTTTATCCTGACTTCACATTAGTATTTTTTTTGTCTGTTTGTTTTTCTCTGTTGTTTTTGTTTTGCTGTGGTTGTTAGTGCGTGTAGGATGGCAGATTTGCACAGGCGCGGACTATCTATCGACTTTACCAACATCCACGGCTTACACTTTAACTTTGCATCCGTGGAATACCACCTCTCTAACCCTAACCTTTTGCTCTTGTCTGAGACCCAGATGGCTAAGAATTCATCCTCTAACTCTTTTAATATATCCAACTATAACTTATTTCATAATTTCCGTCTAAAGGGTCGAGTATGTGCCTATGTAAACATAAACACTCCTGTAACACATCTTGAGAATCTCGAATCTCCTAACTTCGATGCTCTGTGGCTTAAAATCTTTCTTCCTTCTACTACAATAATCTTGTGCTTCTGCTACTGTTCTCCAAACAGAACCCATACACATTCCGAATCGTCCCAACCAATTCTTGAACACACTTGACCTATGTTTCACCACTAGTCCTTCTCTCTTTAAATTAGGGATGTGCCGAATATTCGGCTTCGGCTTCGGCTTCGGTATGCCGAAGCTTCGGCATTTTTGCCGAAGCCGAAGCTTCGAGCCGATGCCCATATTTCTTTGGTCGACGTTTCTGGTCCGGCAAAATCATCGCACCGAATGTTGTAAATGTAAAACAAACGTGTGTAGAACATATATAGTATACTGGTTGTTACTGGTTGTTATTGTTGTTGCGCTGGTTGCGCTGGCTGTATTGGTTGCTGGTTGTTATGTTATAGCAGTAGCTATATATAGCATATACATACAAGGCTATTGTTGGTTATGCTGGATATACATATGGCTGGTTACATATTGGTGCTGGTTATAAGTATATATATATATATAAAGGAGCTATACCTATTGGCTAGTTATATATTAGTTATATATATTATACATATATAAATATATATATGTTATATATATATATTGCTATATATATATATATATATATATATATATATAGTTGAAGTTAATACATATTGCTAAGAGCAGCTATAGTATATATATACATATATATATATATATATATATATATAGTATATATATATATATATATATATATATATATATATATATATATATTGAAAAATTCGTGGTAACTTACCTCTCAGGGTTCAAGGTTCGATGAAGTAGTATCTCTTTGTAATCTGATGTTCCTTTTATGATTGGTGATGATGATGATTATGAATGATTATCCGATGGGAAAACGGTATAACCCATTTTAAATATGATGATGATCTATTCTTTTGTCTTAGATAATATTTTCCTATTTCTGGTTATTCCTTCTGTTCTGGTTATTTCTTTTGGTCTGGTTGTTTCCTTTGGTTGCGCAACCTATGTTCTTGGTTCTATCTATTATTTTCTTATTTTCCAATGTCCTTTTCTCTTCCTAATTGTTTTCTCTATTCCTTGTATTCTTATAATTCTGGTCGTTTCTCTTTATAAATTTCTATAAATTTATATCAATTAAAATCAGAAAAAATACTAAAGGCGTTGTAATGGAAAGCCTGCGACTCTTAAAGTTAATTTTACTTTAATAAACTATTTCTATTTATTCATTTATTTATTTCTACAATTTCTGAAACAATAATATTATATATATTAGTTTCATTATTATCTTTTAATAATAAACTACCCGCTACGACGATACATATACTTCTTGTTCTAAAACTACTGGCATAGAATATAAAATAATTATCAAACTCATACTATTTTTTTTTTTTTTTTTTCTATTTCTATTTTTTCCTTTTTCTTCTTATTCTTGTTTATTCCATTGCTATATGTGTCTTGCTATATGTATGAGTATGTCTTCATATTACGTTATTACGTTGTTAACATATTTCAGTATATTTTCTTTCTTTACACCCTCTTTTGTTAAGATGTCTGCGATCTGTTCCTGTGATTTTATCCATTTGATTTCTTCTATTTCTTTTTCCTCGAGTATTTCTTTGAGATAGGCCATATCTATTCTTAGTCTTTTATTAAGTACTGCCGAAGTTGAGTGTAGTGCTCTTTCAAGGCTTTGACAATCTGTTCTCATCAATATCGGTAGTTTTTCTTCAGTTATTTCCTCCCATAAAGCTTTCAGATATATTCCAGCATCGGCAGCCTCACCTAAACCCAATGCCTCCGCTTCTAGAGTTGATCTCGCCACTCTCTTAGCCACTTTTGATTTCCAATATAGAGGACTCCTGTTGTTACATTCATCCACTATACTTATTATGTACCCAATTTGAGATTGTCCATTTCCCACGTTATTAAAAGAGGCATCTGAAAATATTTCCATTTTTGTTCTTCCCTTAAGGGTAGGAATGATTATCTGGTTTTCCTTTTCTTTTACTTGTTCTATAATTTTTATTACTTTTTTCATATCTCTTGTTGTTGCCGTTTTACAAAATTTACTTCTTTCACTTACATTGTAAGATATTTCTGGTCTGGTTTGTTGAGCTATCCAGTTTAATTGTCCAACCATTGATCTGTATTCTGTTTGTTCTTCTTTATTTAATATCCTTTCTTCCTTAAATCTTTTTTTATCTGGTACTCTCATATTTCTTACATAGGAATTCTGCTCTAGGATAATTTCCTCATTTCGTTGATCCACGTTCAAACCAATGTAACAAAATTTCCTTTCACTCTCTTTTCCTATTTCCAATTTCCTTTTTAGTTCTAGAATTATTTTTTCTTCAAACTCAATATTCCCTCCTAAATATCGTCCACATGTATGCACATGAGGCCGATGATTCGGCTGTTTTTCCTCCAATACAATATAGTTGGTTCCAACTTACTCTTTGTTCCTCCAAGTGATTTAATTATGTCCATGATGCTTTCGTACCATATTCTCGCTGCGTCTTTTAAACCATACACGGTTTTCTTCAACTTCCATAGGTAATTGGTTTTTGCTTCTCTTGGAGGTTTTAAATACACATTTCTCTCTATGGGTTTCCCTTGTAGATATGCTGTTTTAATATCTAATGTTTTGCATTTCCAACCATTTTTCTGAATTACAGCAAGACACATTTTTAATGATTCATTGGCACATGTTGGTGAATCAGTTGTTAAGTCCCCTTGTTCCTCAAAACCTCGAGCAACAAGGCGTGCTTTGCATTTTCTTCTTCCATTTTCTGACTTTTCTGTAATGATCCATCTAGTCGTAATTGCTTTTTGATTCCTTTCGGGTACCGCCTCGTACACTCCTTTCTTTTTCCAGCTACTCAGTTCATCCATTTTTGCTCTATGTATTTCTTCGTTTTCGAAATCTCCCAACCATATTTCATCACCTATATGTTTTATTTCTTGGAAATTTCTCAAATCTATCCATTTCTCATTTCCATTATCCAAATCTATTATGTTGTAGCTATCTGACCATTTTTGGCTAGTTGCTTTTCCAGCTCTACTAGTTATTCTTATTCTTGATTTTTCCTTTGTTTCTTTGTCCACTATCTCGTAAGACTCCCCCAATCTCACCTTCGGTGTTTCTTGTTCTTCCTCTCCTTGGCTCTCTTCTTCTTCTTCTGATTCGGGTTCTGTTTCTGATTCCGTTTCGCTTAGGTCTTCTTGCTCGTCCTGTATAACCACCCTTACTTCATCGTCCTCCTTCTCACTTTCATCCGTCTCTGATCCATAAGTGTCTGAATCAGACACTGTATCATCTTGTACTTCTTCTCTTTGATTTTCTTCTTTCCCTTCTTCAGTATTTCCTGTTTGTCTTATTCTCGTGATATGCACTCTAGCTACTTCGCGTAGGGTGCCCCCATGTTTCACTACTACTGTCTTTCCATCACTACCGATGACTTTCGCGGGACCTCTCCAACATTTCTCCATGTTTCTTTTATAATACACCATATCTCCTGTTTTTGCTTCTTCCAAATGATGTTCTCTTATGGGCTTAGACAAGGCTTTGTTTAATCTCTTATCAGCCTCCTGTTGTACGTGGATTATTCTAGCCTTTTCTCTTGCTTGTAGATTCTCCAAGAGTGTGTCATATGCATTTTCGTAATCATCCGTTATTATTTCCTCGTTGTTTATACTCTGAGATGTGTAGTTGTTTTTTCCGAAAACTATCTGATTAGGGGATACTCCATCTTTCATTAATAAACTATTCCTAGCTGCTATTGTCCACATCAGTGCTATCTCCCAGTTTTTTGTAGTATCCTCTCTCAATTTCCTCACTCCGTCTTTTACTAATCCCACCATTTTTTCACATGTTCCATTACTCCAGGGACTTTCTGATGGAGTTGCTATAATGGTGATTCCAAATTTTTCCGTTAGTATTTATTACAATTCCAATCCATTGTCTGATAAAATCTTACTAGGTGTTCCGAGTACAGACAGCCACTTTCCCATAAATGCTTTTACCACTGTCAGTGGATTTTTATCTTTTATCCATGCTGCCTGACAATAGTTCGTTGCTAGATCCACCATCATTAAAAATCTTCTATTTTCTATTTCTCCTAAATCAAGGGCCACCACTTCATTAAAATGTTTTGCCATAGGCATTCCAACTATTGGCCTAGCTGGTGTTTTCTTATATTTTATGCATGTATCGCACTTGCCTACTATGTCTATTATTTTCCTTTCCAAGGTCTTCTTAAATCTTTGATACTCTTCATTCTTCTTATACGCATCATTACAAATTCCAATTAATTTTCCACTACTAGCATGTCCGAATTGTAAATGCAGTTTTTCTATTCTTTTTCAATTATTTCCTTGTTGGTCCACCATTCCCTGTCTATTCCAAGCCACATCTTGTGCGGTTCCAATTTCTTTATCAATGCAATCTTCAGATGTTTGTCATTCTTCCCTTTACATGGTATTATGTAGTCTGAAAAACGCTTTGCTATAACTATTCCTTTCTCGAAGTCTATTACTGCTCCTATTTTCTCTAAAGTTTCTTTTCCAATCAACCAGGGAACGTTCCCTTCTATTATAGTAGTTCTTATACTTACTTTGTTTCCCATTAATTTTGTAGGTATATCAACATTCTTTATTCCTTTACATAATGTTTCTCCAAAATGAAACACAGTGTGGTCTTCTATAGCTTTATTGTTCATTTCTTCAATTTGTTCTTTGGTTAATCTACTCAAAATTCTTTCCATATAAAAATTACCACACACTGTTCTTGCACTTCCGGAGTCTATTATGCCGTATATTTCATCTTGCAGTTCCACTAAACTTTCTTGTTCTTCATCATTGTTCATTTTCCAGACGTATCTTATTTCTTCTCTTTTATTGCCTTCATTTCTTTCTATTTGTTCTATTTTGTCTTTATTCTTCCAGTTCTTTGGACAATCTATTGCCCAATGTTCACTTGCCTTGCAAATATAACATGTTCTCTTATTCACTGGACATTTATTCGCCCAATGTGTTTCCGATCTACACTTAAAACATTTCGTAACGGTTCCGTATTTCTTGTTAACAGGATTCTTCTTGTCCCCTTCCATCCAACAAGCTTCTTTATTCTCTTCTTTTTCCTTTTGCTCTTGAAAAATACGTGTGAGTACGTTTTTAATATTTCCATAGCTATATTCTTCCTTGCCGCAGGCTCCCAACGCTACATGAAGATCATTTGAATTCAATTTTGCTTGTCCCAGAAGATGACTTCCTTTCATTTCCTGTGACATTTTACCACCTCCCGCATTTTCACATTCCCTGGAATATTTTTCATATCTTAGTATATAATCTTTCATGGTTTCATCTTTTCTTCTTTCAATTCGGAATAATTTCATGGTTTTCTCCAATTTATCCATCCTACTGTCTTTTTTATATACTGCATCCAGGGTTTTTAATATCAATTCTACTCCTTCTTTATCCTTCTTTAACTCTTCTCTTTCTAAATCTATACATATTTCGTGGGCTTTATCTTTCAGTGCTAGACGTATTTCCAAACCAGGATATTTTACTTTTTCTTCCACTATCAACCAATCCTCCACTCGTTCTCTCCAATTTCTGTATTCTTCCTCTTTCCCTGAAAAGGTAGGGCATCTTTCTTTGCTAGATATCATTCTGATATTTTCCGGCGAGCAGAGTTGCGCACTTGAAAAATTCGTCTCAGGGTTCAGGTTCGATGAAGTAGTATCTCTTTGTAATCTGATGTTCCTTTTATGATTGGTGATGATGATGATTATGAATGATTATCCAATGGGAAAACGGTGTAACCCATTTTAAATATGATGATGATCCATTCTTTTGTCTTAGATAATATTTTCCTATTTCTGGTTTTTCCTTCTGTTCTGGTTATTTCTTTTGGTCTGGTTATTTCCTTTGGTTGCGCAACCTATGTTCTTGGTTCTATCTATTATTTTATTATTTTCCAATGTCCTTTTCTCTTCCTAATTGTTTTCTCTATTCCTTGTATTCTTATAATTCTTGTCGTTTCTCTTTATAAATTTCTATAAATTTATATCAATTAAAAACAGAAAAAATACTAAAGGCGTTGTAATGGAAAGCCTGTGACTCTTAAAGTTAATTTTACTTTAATAAACTATTTCTATTTATTCATTTATTTATTTCTACAATTTCTGAAACAATAATATTATATATATTAGTTTCATTATTATCTTTTAATAATAAACTACCCGCTACGACGATACATATACTTCTTGTTCTAAAACTACTGGCATAGAATATAAAATAATTATCATATATATATATATAAAGTGGTTTAAAAAAATTAATATATAATATATAATTTTAATTTATACTTTTTCTCATTATTAATGGAAAAATTTCTGTATTATTAGTATTAAAATGAAAATAAATTAAAATGTTTTATGAGCTACTATTTTAAATATATTAGTTAAAAATTTTAGCAAAGCAGACTTCGACGTAAACAAATTCATATTATCGTGTTTCATTGTAAAGTATGTCATATGAAGTAGTTTGATGAAAATTAAATCATTTGATCGCGAATTAATAATTTTTTGCCGACATGAAGTAGTTCCTTCCTTTTTCAGTTATTTATTAACTTAAATTCAGGAGTCTCGTTAAAGATTAAAATATAATTTAAAAAATATTATTAACAATTTATATACAGTTTTTTAGAAATAATATCATGGAAAAAGAAATGTATTAGCGATTTCCTTTGATATAACAATTCATCATTGGGCCTTTGATTGATAGAATTGCGATCTTTGCTAAAAAAAAAAAAAAAATCTATGTATGCTGACGACTCCACCCCTCATTAAGCATTTCTTTTTCAAAGACTTTCATCCCAACAACAATTAGTTTTGGCAAGCAGAGCAGCCTTAGAGCAATAAACCTCTATTCCTTCTCGAATTTCTAATTGCGGCATTGAGAACAAAGTTGTTTTCAATACTTCAAAAGAACTCAATTCCTTCATCTTTGTACTCGACATAATCTTTCCCACAACTACGGCATCTTCTTCGAAAACATACAACCCAAATCTATTCTGGGTATTTCTTTTTCTTGTGATCTTAAGTCTCTCTCTACTTGTCGAATTGTAGCGTCACTATCTTTATTCTATTTCTATTGCAATGGACACTGCTCTTCTGAACTCTCTAGTCACCATACCTCCTGATTGAGAAGGGTTCTTGCGACACGCATTCCCAACTCTCAAACCTCAGACTTAGTCGCTATGCTCAATTATATATACTCCACTGGTAAAGTCTGGAACACACTCGATCCCTTTATCTATTTTCCCAACTTCTTTGATTTACACATTTTCAAACGCCGTGGATCATTTCATGGCATGGGAACTTCCTCAAACTCTAGTGGAATTTGGAAGGAAATATATATATATATATATATATATATATATATATATATAGTATATATATATATATATATATATATATATATATAAAAATATAGTATATATATATATATATATATATATATATATATATATATATATATATATATATATATATATATATAGCACAAAATAGACTTCGTAATTCATTTTGCTGCGATGAAAGCCGTTGGTGAATCGATGCAATTTCCTCTTATTTACTACAAAAATAACGTGATCGGAACAATTAACCTTGTTGAGGTGAGTTGGAAATTCTTTTCTAATATTTAATAAAATGGTGAACACTCACTAGTCAGTCTGGAAGAGATTTGCTGAAAAAAAATATTTAAAATGAAAAGTATTATTATTGATTTAAAGACTTGCATTTAGATGTTTGTTTAACAGGTATTTTACGCATATTTTGGTTCGTCTTTTGTCATGTATCTGTGAACATGTTAAAGCAATAAAATGAAATAAGAATATACAAAGTTCGTTTGCACAAGTGCAGTGATCCAATGGATCACGTATTCACAAATGCAACTGAACGAACCAATGTTTGTTTGTGTGCTTTGCGGAATATTTTTTTCTCATTTGAGTGCAAGGGTGAAATAAAGAATCTCTAAATTGTCATAAATTTTTTTTTATTTGATATATATATATATATATATATATATATATATATATATATATATATATATATATATATATATATATATATATATATATATATATATATATATATATATTGAAGCGGTGCAACAAAACGCGAAAGCGTTTCAATGATAAATGCGAAAACGGTTAAAACACCCAAATTGACTGAACGAAGTACTAAC
>JABUQX010145198.1:42500-45407 GCA_015478945.1 Trachelipus rathkii | reverse complement strand
TATATATATTACATATATATATATATATATATATATATATATATATATATATATATATATATATATATATATATATATATATATATATATATATATATATATATATATATATATATATATATATATATATATATATATATATATATATATATATATATATATATATATATATATATATATATATATATATATATATACAGTGGCGTATCCAGGGGGGGCCAGGGGGGCCATGGCCCCCCCCGAAATTTTTTAGACACTAAAAAATTTTAAGTATCATATCTGTTAATAATATAAAGTGCAGAGGTTAAATTAATTTTATATAATTCGTCGCTGTCAGGAACAAATCTCGTAAGTCCTTTAGTTAAAACTAAACTTGAAGCCATCAAAGAAAATGCAACATATACCCAACATTCCTTCTTCCAACCCACAGACTTAATATCGCACATTCATTTTTATAAGATTTTTGGATGATTTAATATCAGCATTAGGAGAGAGGTTTTTAAATCATAAAGAAATTATATCTTCCTTGCAATTTGTCATACCGAACAGGTGTAATGTACCATATGAGAAGATAAAATATTGTGTAACATTTCACAAGGAAGATCTCGAAAGCACAATTGAAGATTTAGTAAAAGCAGAATGGGATTTATGGAAGTTGAAATGGCATCACAGCACAGGTCGCCCAAAAACCGCAATAGATGGACTAGTTTCTTGTTCGCAGTCACAATTTCCAAATATTTACATCTTGTTGCAAATACTGGTAATTTTACCCATGTCTACTGCTACAGTAGAAAGAAGCTTTTCAACATTAAGACTTCTGAAAACCTACTTGAGAAATATTATTGGAGATAAAAGACTTACTGGATTTGCCCTCCTCTACATACATTGAAATATTGAAATAAAAACTGAAGATATTATCTCGGACTTTGCTCACTCTCATGCCCGGCGATTAAATTTAACAATTTAGGTAAGGTGATTTTAGTAATTTATATAAATTATTCCCATTTTTTCTTAGAAATTTAATATTTGGTCCATCCACTTTGTATATATATATATATATATATATATATATATATATATATATATATATATATATATATATATATATATATATATATATATATATATATATAAATATAAATATATATATATGTTATATATATATATATATATATATATATATATATATATAAGAAATGATTTTGTCTGCCCCCGAAAGGAGGTTGTATATATAATTGTATATATATATATATATATATATATATATATATATATATATATATATATATATATATATAAGAATATATATATATATATATATATATATATATATATATATATATATATATATATATATATATATATATATATATATATATATATATATATATATATATATAAATAAACAAGTAGACATACTATTAAAAAACTCGTTCCCAAACATTATAAATTTTGCAGTTAGGTTTCAGAAGTACCATATATTAATAAACAAAACTCAGAAAATACAGTAATCAATTCACACTCCTCAAAAAAGTTCTCAATACTTTTCTTTGTATTTTATTATATAAAAAAAAAAAAAAAAGGGAGAAAAAAATGTTCAAAATTTAGAAGAGGAAAGATACAAAAAAGAATTTAAAGAATAACTTTGATTTCTTTAATATTTAAATTTTGATTTTATTAATACTATAATTGATTTTTTATTACGTTCTAATTCAGGTTGATAAATAAGTCAGATAATGCAGATATTTGTTCAGAAATTTATTACATTAAGGGAAACTTGATTGTTCTCATCATCGGATATATATATATATATATATATATATATATATATATATATATATATATATATATATATATATATATATATATATATATATATATATATATATATATATATATATATATATATATATATATATATATATATATATATATATATATATATATATATATATATATATATATATATTTATTTATATTGATATATATATATATATATATATATATATATATATATATATATATATATATATATATATATATATATATATATAAAAATGTAGGGTTAGAGATTGTAAAGTGTTGTCTTTTTAAAAAATATATAGAAACTTCTGAAAATCAGTACTAAAAACTTAAATATTTTTTTATAGCATTCCTGTAGATTAAATAATGTTTATAATATTAATACAGTATTTACCTGACGCTAGAGTATAAGGAACCTCCACATTTACTGAATTAACGATTATTGAAAATAATACTGCTATCGATGTATCGATAACTGGAATTGTTTTTGATTAATCAATAATGAAGAGCATATATATATATATATATATATATATATATATATATATATATATATATATATATATATATATATATATATATATATATATATATATATATATATATATATATATATATATATATATATATATATATATATATATATATATATATAGTAAAACTCCAAGTTTCTTCATTCCTGATTTCGATATATACTTGATTGGTATATATATATATATATATATATATATATATATATATATATATATATATATATATATATATATATATATATATATATATATATATATATATATATATATATATATATATTAAATCTGTGTCTACCTAACCACACTTTATCCTAACCTATACTTAAAAGCCGTACAGTACGACCTATCTAGACGGATCGTCGTTGCCGTAGGACCTAGACCTAACCTAGATGGGATTGTCGTTGCTGTAAACCTAAACCTAACCTAGATGGATTTTGGTTGTCGTAAACCTAGACCTAACCTAGATGGATTTATGTTGTCGCAAACCTACACCTAACCTAGATAGTTTGTCTTTAAGTAAAAAATTAATAATATTTAAGTTTAATAAATAATCAACTCACGACTTATGGAT
>JABUQX010145198.1:35000-37500 GCA_015478945.1 Trachelipus rathkii | reverse complement strand
CAAGTGTTTCATCTATTTTTCCATCGAAACCAATGCAGACCATACCTCTGTGTTGCAGCAAATGCTCCTCTGACTGTTTGTCTCTCCAGTATTTTCTTTGGCGTTGTAACTTACTTGGATCAACAACGTTTTTTGGTGACAGAAGTCCGAGGTCCTTGAGGGCAGCATTAACTATGAGACATGCATCTCTATTGCTCACATTTGTCCTCTCTAATGCTTTACACAACTCAGGATACTGGTTTCTATTTTGAGGGTGACATTCTTCCATTTCTTCTGATTCTAAGGAAAATGATTCTTCTAGCACATCACTCTCACTGCCTGATAATTCAACTGAACTTACACATTTTTGCGTATCTTTGTGTCTCATCTTACTTTCAAATGTCAACCGTTTCCTTTTCCTTTCCTGAAGTTTCATGTTTTTCTCTGTTCTTTCCTTGTCCACCTTTCCTATTATCATGCGTCTTGAAGTGTTTTGATCAAGCCAAAATTGCCATTCCAATACAGGGATTTTCTTTTCATTGGGACATTGACATTGATTACGTTCAACTATACCATTATGAACACACTTGCACGCGCTAATGTCGAAGAGACGAGAAAATGATTTTATTTTATCTTGATATGTTAGAGAAGATTGTTTATTTCTTGAATATTTCATCAAATCATTGACATTCACTATTAGTCTCTTCACTTTCACTATAACACTTTCAAATTCTATTGTTGGAATGCCTGCTTTATTGTATATGCCTTTAACTTCTGTTGCCACTAACTTTGCTAGATGAGTAACACTGGCATCTTTGTTGACTACTTGATGGAACTTGTAGGCTCTAAAAACATCCTCAGCCAGTGGTAGCTGATTTTCGACAAGTGGTTGTGGATAACCGAATATTGCATGCCTGTCTTTATGCCTTGTTGCACATGCCATGATACGTCTTGCAATAATAGTAATAAACACTGCACCCACAGGACTTATCTCAAACGTCGAATAGTCTGGATCTGAAATGAGACAGAAATAGCTCTCAATTAGTATTAAAACCAAATTTTGAAGAACAAAGCATATAAAATTCATAACTTAAAAATAGTAAAAAACGATGTCAAAACCCTTTTAAAAAAACTAAAGTTGGGCCCCCTAGACATTGAGTAAATGCAAAATGATTTTTTGTCTCACTACAGGGAAGCCAAGGAGCACCAATTTGACCATGTTTGGTTATCCCACCAAAATTCAACCCAGCTTAATATTTATTTATATATATATATATATATATATATATATATATATATATATATATATATATATATATATATATATATATTTATATATATATATATATATATATATATATATATATATATATATATATATATATATATGTATACACAAACTGAAGATTTCGTCTGATCAAAAATTGGCTATGGTTCCAAAACGATATATATATTCCAAAATATTCGATATATGTATATCGACTGTACCTATTATAAATCTGCATTACAATGCTTTATTTTGATAACCAATTTTTTACACTAGTCTTTAAGAACTTGTAGAGATAGGATGTGTTAGTGCAATTAATTTTAAATATGAATATTTATAAATTATTTGAAGTTTATACTATTATACTAACATTATAAATTGCTTTGACAAGAAATTAAAGGGCAAATGAACATTTACTAATTTTTTTAATTTAAGACGTAAGAACTGTTATTTAAATTAATAGCTATATCTTAAAAATTTCCTCCTTATATATATATATATATATATATATATTATATATATAGGTATATATATATATATATATATATATATATATATATATATATATATATTTATATATATATATATATAAATATATTTATATATATATATATATATATATATATATATATATATATATATATATATATATATATATATATATATATATATATATATATATATATATATATATATATTATAATATAGGTGATGTTTTAAAACATTTCTTTAATTTTGTAGGTCAAATATAAAAAGATTCCTAAAGATGACAGATTTGAACATTTCCTGGAAGGTATAGCAAGGAATTATCCATAAATCGTGAGTTGATTATTTATTAAACTTAAATATTATTAATTTTTTACTTAAAGACAAACTATCTAGGTTAGGTCTACCTTTACGGCAACGACAATCCATCTAGGTTAGGTCTAGGTTTTGGGCAACGACGATCCGTCTAGATAGGTCGTACTGTACGGCTTTTAAGTCTAGGTTAGGATAAAGTGTGGTTAGGTAGACACATTTAATATATATATATATATATATATATATATATATATATATATATATATATATATATATATATATATATATATTATTATTATTATTATTATTATTATTATTATTATTATTATTATTATTATTATTGTATATATATATTATACATATATATTATTATTATTATTATTATTATTATATTATTATATATATTATTATTATATATTACATATTATATATTATATATTATCTATATTATAT
>JABUQX010145198.1:15000-22500 GCA_015478945.1 Trachelipus rathkii | reverse complement strand
TGGAGAAATAAGGATATATTTTATATATATATATATATATATATATATATATATATATATATATATATATATATATATATATATATATATATATTTATATATATATATATATATATTATATATATATATATATATATTATATATATATATATATATATATATATATATATATTATATATATATATATATATATATATATATTATTAAGATATATATACATATATAAATCTGATATTTTGCCTTTTTAAGTTATATATATATATATATATATATATATTTATATATATATATATATATATATATATATATATATATATATATATATATATATATATATATATATATATAGGCATTTTTTTTTGTGTTGGTTGTCAATACTCATTTTTTCTCCTTTTTATTTATTTAACATGGGAAATTCAGATAAGGAGCAAGGTGATAGAATTAACATGGAGGAGACTAAGCAGCCCACCGAAGAAGTAAGTGCAATTGGGTACTTGGAAAAGTTCCAGGTTGCCATAACAAAAGATGAAAACTTGGATACTGATCGAATGTTGACGGTATTAGAGGGAATATTTCAGGTGTTGAAAAGTAAGAAAGGACCCACACGTACAGAGGAGGAACCGATAGTCACAGCACAAAAGAGTGAGGTAACAGAAGTTACCCAGACAGGACAAAAGACTGATCCTAAAGGAGGTCTTAACATAAAAAATAGAGTGAGGATCGAGGATCAGGCCTACCAAAATTGGAGGCTGACCCATGATCAAAGCATCAAACAAAGGAACATCCCAAAGAAGACACCACGGTATGAAACAGATGAGGAAAGTAGCTCAGAGAGGGCAACAAGTGACCCATTTGATGTAACAAATGAGCACAGTAGCAACAGGCCAAAGAGGAAGAATAAGAAAAGGAGAAGGAGGGCGGAAAGAAAATACACCTACGATGGAAGTTCTACAGCGGAAGATGAAATAGAAGAAGCTGAGAGTGAAGTGGACCAGGGAGGAAAAAAATGGCTCAAAAGGTTAGTAGAATTGGAAGAGTCAGGTGTGGAACATACTAAAGCAGTGAGTAAGATATTTATCGTTTTGGCCGGTGAGATGGTGGAGGTGATGAAGTCATTTAGGAGGAGTAATATAAAGGCTGTGAAACCCTTAAAGTATGGGAAGGAAAAAGTCCAGAAATTTGAGGCATTTATAGAGGATTACGAACGATATGCCAAGGAACAATTGGGTAAAGACAAAAGTCGTTGGGCAGTAGAACTCAGAAATTTCTTAGAAGGTCCCGTACTAAGGACATATTATAGTATATACAGGGCTAAGGTCAAATATACCACCATAGTGGCTAGATTAAAAAGCTGGTGTAAGGAGGAAAAAGAAACCGAGCAGATAGATTTGCAAAAAGAGTTTTGGAGGTTAGAGATGCGGAAAAATGAAAAAGTGGCTGAATTTGCGTTAAGGGTGCAAACCACTTACGAGGCAGCCACTAAAGAGGAAGATAGGGACAAACAAATATTGAAGAAACAATTTTTGAATTGTCTCCCGAAAAAGATGGCAAGGAGATTTAGAATAAGGATGGGAAATGAGAAAGAAAGCCTTAAAATAAGATGGAAAGATATGCTAAACTGGGCACAGGAGGAGGATGACCTGGATGATGATGAGGAGGAATCGAGGGATGAAGGGATACCAATATGGGCCACACTAAATGGAGAACAAAACACAAAAGGGACATACGCAGAAAAAGTGCGCTATGGAAGGCCAGTGTATCAGCAGAAAACGAATACAAGGGAATACACCAGGCAAAATAATGAAAGATATAATACTGAGGTAAAAAGATGTTACTGGTGCAACAGGGTAGGACATTTTAAAAGAGAATGTCGAAAATATAATGGGTGGTGCCTGGGATGTGGGAGTAATGAACATCGAACTGCGGAATGTGGATCAAGAAGAGGGCCCAGACAACAAGAACAAGGTTATAGAAGACAAGATCAACAGGATATGGGTGGCCAAAGACAGAACGAGAGGAAACCCATTGAAAAGAAATGCTTTTTATGCAACCAAATGGGACATTGGAGGGATACTTGTCCACTTCAGGAAGAAATAAACGAATTAATAAGGGTACGAAAACAACCAAATTCGGGAAACGAGGTAGCTCCGCCGACCCCGGGAACGAGCAGGAGCGACACCCCCAAGTAAACCACTGTTTAAAAACCAGCCCGGCTATGCAAGTTGATACAGTATTGGATCCAGAAGCAGAGGAGTTTAAAAGCAGGAAACCTCAGGAAAATAGGAATGCCTTACCACAACGAACACCCAAAGGGAGAGGAGCAAACACAGTGAATTCAACAACTGGCATATACCATGCTATCAGTAGGACAACCGTTGAAGGTAAGCAAGGCATTAATATTACTCCTTTGTTGAAATTTGTTATAAAATTAAATAATGTTGAAATGACAGCCATTATTGACTCAGGTTCACAGTATTGTATCATAGGCCAGGAACAGTTCAGAAGGATCCAGAATCCCGAAGTTTTAGAAAAGGTAATGAGGTTACGAGGAGTAGGTGACCCTCAAATGGTTGTGGAATCCCACCAAACAGCAAGATTAAGGGATTTCAATTGAGGACATCAATTATGGTTTAGCAGATTTTATTGTGGTTGAAAGACTAAAAGAAGGCACAATATTAGGAATGCCATTTTTGATACAGAATAAAATTAAAATTGACGTAGGGAATGGTTCACTCACAAGGCATGGTGACCAAGACACAAAGGAACAAGTCTACCTTTCAGAGAAGTCTGGGAATTGTGTAAGGACTGTAATATCCTTGCCAGTGTATACTACGGAAGAAGTGGAAATTACAATAAATGATTGGGTTCCAGTAAAAGCTACTTGGACTTCAAACCAGATTAAGCCAAGAGAAGGAAGGTATTATGATATGAAACCAGAAGAACTATTGGTCGAAGGAGAAGAAAATAACCGAAGAGGGTATAATAAACGATTCAAATTATTACCAGGATTGGTAAAATGGAATACCAAAGAAGGTACTATATTAATCAGGAAACTTATACCAGGACAATTAAAATTTGGAAAAAGAGAAAAAATAGGAATAGCCCATCTAATACTGGATGAAGAGGACCTCCAAAAATATGACAATAGAGGATATACGATAAATACAATGGTACAAGGAACAGGAAGACAAGGAACCATTGAGGAGGAATGGACAAAGGAAAAATTAGAAAAAGAAATCACATTCATGGAAGAATTAACAAAAGAACAACGAAAGGAAATAATAGAGGTATTATACAGGCAAAGAGGTGTATTTAGCAAGAATGACTCAGATGTGACAACAACGTCGATGACACCATATAGGATTCGGCTACACGATTATACCCCAATCTACCAAAGGGCAAGAAGATTTGACCAAAGGACAAATGAAGAAATTGAAAAACAGGTTCAGGAATTGTGTCTAAAGGATATTGTGGAGCCATGTGCCGCTGAATGGAGCTCCCCAGTGGTACCTGTTAGGAAGAAGGATGGGACACTTCGTCTATGCATAGACTATAGGCGCATAAACAGAGTAACAGAAGCAGATAGGTTCCCAATGGCCAACATTTCAGAAACAATCTTCTCGTGTCATGGGGTGGAATATTATTCTTGTTTGGACTTGGTCAAAGGATATTATCAGATGAAATTAGAAGAGGATAGTAAGGACTTTACTGCATTTTCTACCGTTAGTGGCCAATACAGATTCAAAAGGCTGAGTTTCGGGCTAAAGAATGGACCAGCAGCATTCCAGAGGGAGATGCAGAGGATATTAACAGGATTCAGCCGAGACAAGGTGGTGGTATATGTGGATGATGTCCTCCTGATATCAAAGGATTTTAAAGAACACCTACTGCTGATCGAACAGGTCCTACAACGGTTCTCCGAAGCCAATGTCAAAATTAAAATCAGCAAGTGCAGCTGGGTTCAAAAGGAAATTAAATTTTTAGGACATATTCTCAGTAGGACTGGAATAAGGAAGCTCCCAGAATTTATGGATCAGGTGGACAAGTTGGAAAGACCAAATAACATAGGAGAACTCAGGCGGTACCTAGGAATGATTAACTTCCAGCGTAAGTTTATTAAAAACTGTTCAGGAGTGGCAGCACCCCTTAGTGCTCTGACAGGAGGGAAAAGGAAGGATAAGATCGAATGGACAGAAGAAAGGATTCAGGCTTTCGAAAACTTAAAGAGACTGATGAAAGAATCTGTAGAGCTGGCATTCCCGGATTTCACAGAAGGTAGTCCAAAATTAGAGCTTTATGTGGACGCCAGTGGATTTGGTATGGGTGCAGGTCTATGTCAGCAACAAGGAGAGGAAAAAAGAGTAATAGCTTATAACTCTCATTCATTCGATGCGTGTGAAAGAAGAGCATCCACCATAGAGAGGGAATTGTTGGCTATCAGGTGGGGAATCAAGAGTTTCCGTCCATTTTTGTTGGGTCAGGAGTTTATTTTATACACAGATCACCGCCCACTAGTGTACCTCCACACAATGAAGTTAGTAGATAGTAAGTTGGCTCGTGTCTTGGACGATTTAAGCGAGTACAGCTTAGAAAATCCATTATTTTCCGGGAAAGGAAAACATCTTTGCTGATACATGGTCCCGTTGTCAAAGGAAACAAGAGGAAGAAACCGATGTCATAAATCTAGAGGCCCTACCAAGAGGTCTAGAAGTAATAAGGGTGGTACCAGGAGGTGCTGATTCTTTGTTTTTGAGCTTGCAGGAAGTTTTAAAAAGGGAACAATTACAGAAGAAGGACCACCAGGAATTAAGGAAATTCTTACTAGAGGTTTTGATAAACAACAGGAAGATGTATGGGTTAGATAAACAACCCAAATCACTCAAATATTTAAAAACCATCAGTATTTCAGGAAGGGAACCAATCCCAGAGGTATTACTGGCAGCTAGCGATGAGTTCAACTTGAAGATCTGGCTGCATCACGGGACTTGTTGTTCAGTTGTATATATGGGACCCAAAGCAAGGAAACGAGAAGATTTAAAAAACATTCACATTCAGGTATTAGGAGGTACCCATTTCAATCCATTAAGAGATAATGGTACGTTCCAGATGAATAAGGATAATACGATAGTAGACGAATTAGCAATCGAAGATCAAGAGGTACCATCTGAGGAAGAAAATGAAGGATTTTCATGGACAGTGAAGAAAGTGAGGCAGAAAACTTATTGGAACACCCACCAGAAGAGGGACTAGGGGTAAATCTATTAATGAAGGAAAGAGGACACCAGTCTCGGTTAAGCTGCAACCACAAGTTATCAGGAGTTGCATGGCAAGACATTTCCATTGGTGAAACATCTAGGTGTGCCTTTTTAGACACAGGATCTGTCATTAGTTTGGTCCAGGAAACTGTCATCAGGGAGTTAGAACCATTTGGACTTATTTTGAGGAAATGGAGTGTGGACATCACATTAAACGGGATCACCACCAAAATTGTTGAATGCACCACAGCAGTAGCTATCAGGATAGATACACGCTACAGGAAAACAGTATTACCATTGGTAGTTGTTAAGGATGGGTTCATTCCGGCATGTTTTCTTTTGGGAATGAATTACTTGGTGGAAACAGAAGCGATTCTGGACTTTGGAGAAGGCATCATCGCACACGGGGATGATGAGGATCAGGTTAGTGATGGTTTTCTTGTTAATGTGTATAATGTAATAGCGTGTGATAATAATAGGATTGACAATATCATAACATTGAACGAAATAATGACATTACAGGAAAGATCTAAGGTGATAAAGGAATTGAAGAAGAGGGTTAAGAATAAAAAACAAATTCTTAAAACGGATGTGTCTTTAAAGGAATTTTTTAGATATAAGGAGGATCTATTAATGAACGATGCTATATTAGTTAAAAGGATGAAGAACGACAAGTTGTGTGCAGTAATAGGGTTTAAACAGATGGTCAGCATTTGTGTAGTAATACACCGAAACATGGCACACATAGGACAAGGAAAACTAACAGACTTGATGGCAAGGTACGTATGGCATCCAAAAGGTCATACTATAATCCAGGAGGTGTGCAGGACATGTCCCACTTGTCAGCTAAATAAGGTAGATCACAAGGTAATATTCCCACCAGTTTGGAAAATCCAAGTTGCTAATCCTTTCGAGTTAGTGGCAATTGATGTAATGGCCATGCCAAAAACAAGGAGAGGAAATGTTGCTTGTCTAGTGGCTGTGGACCACTGCAGCAAATGGGTCTCAGTCAGACCACTAAAGGACAAGTCAGCCAGAAGTGTCACAGGGGCATTTGAAGATCAGATGTTACCAACATTTTTGAAGCCCCCATACAAGGTTTTAACAGATAATGGGGTGGAATTCAAAAGTAACAGGTTTAGGGACATGCTCAAAAGGTATAACATAGATCATATATTCAGCAGTCCTTACAAGCCATCTTCGAACGGGGCAGTAGAGCGCACGAACCGTACGTTTGCAGAGTTCCTGAAGAACATAGTGACAAAGGACCAGGAGTGGGATGATTGCTTACCCAGGGTGGTTATAATTTATAACAACACAAAACACTCAGAACTTGGAATGACACCAGCCGAAAAACTATTAACCCAAACACATAAGGAGGGAAAGGTATTGCCGATCTCTATGGAGGAGCAAAGCAAATGGAAGGAAGGACATCCAAACTGGCTCCCCTATGCAGTAGGAGTTAAGGTCAAAAGGAAGATTATTTCGGCAGATCGGTCCTTAGAGAAAAAACTAGGTGAAAGATATGAAGGGCCATTCACGGTTGTCAAAGTAATAGCTGGTGGAATGACATATGATGTTGAGGGTCAAGGTAAAACTATGAGGGTCCACTATGCACATTTAAAGTATGGGCAGACCCACCAGATTACCTCAGGCAGTATTTTGAGAATGAAGAAAATGAGGTTTATTCACAGCATGAACATAGGATTGAAATAACAACAGAGGATGAAATAGAGGAAGCACCAGCAGGTATTATATTTAGTACGTTCCCGGAGAAAGTAAAAAAGAAAAGAAGGGGTAGGACAGAAATCAAGGAAACATGGGACCTTCTACAATTGGCCATTGGTAAGACAAGCCATAAAAAAGATATTGGAATTCAAACGGAACATTTAGGAGAGGATAAGGAAACACAAACAGAGGCAGAACCTATTCCATCTCCTATAGATACTAGTGATCTATTGGATTGGGTGGATTCAGCACCAGAGGATGCAATTTCAGATGCGGGATTTGATCTACAGAGTTTCTGAAAGAGGGTTAAGGTTCCCTAATAACAGTTACACCATAGGTATAACCATTTCAGACGCTACTGAAGAGGAGGAGGAGGTTCCAGGAAGCATAACTTCGATACATGATGAGGATATACAGGTAGATAATCATGTTACAAGTAATTTAAATATCCCTTTTTATAATTTCAGATCCATTCATGAGGAACTAAGAGAAGTTGGTGAGGATCCTGAACAAATGA
>JABUQX010145198.1:2500-5000 GCA_015478945.1 Trachelipus rathkii | reverse complement strand
TATATATATATAAAAGCAGAAAGGAGTTATTATATTTATCATATATATATATATATATATATATATATATATATATATATATATATATATATATATATATATATAATATAGAAAGAGAGAGAGAAATGTGAAATATTCAAAAGCGATTGTAGAATGGATCATCCGACGAAAATGACCACTGGCCTAATGCTCACATGATACCGTCATGGATTAGTACGAACGTGTCTTGGAGTCCGTCTAGAAAATAACGTTATTCCTTGAATCTCTTAGGAAAGTTCGAAAATTTTAAGATTGGTATATATATATATATATATATATATATATATATATATATATATATATATATATATATATATATATATATATATATATATATATATATATATATATAATTTTACGGGTGGGTGGTCGGTGTGTGTGTGTTCTTCACCAGTGCGCTAGGACGAATGAACGAGCACGGCAAAACAAGAACAACAACAAAGAAACGTATACCATAAATAAAATAAAAACAAAAAAAACACACAAAATCATCAAGTACACTTAAGTACACTACATTAAGTACACTTACAAATATTAAGTACAATTCCAAAGAAGTGAGTATACCCTAATAAGTAACTAAGTATAGCGATAAGTAGCCAAGTAAATAGCTATTTAAAAAAGGGACATGGCTTGTTGACGTCACATAATCAACAGCCAATCACAGGTCTGATAAAAAAGCGGTTCTGATCAGACCTTCACTATTATTATTATTATTATTATTATTATTATTATTATTATTATTATTATTATTATTATTATTATTATTATTATTATTATTATTATTATTATTATTATTATTATTATTATTATTAGGAATGTGACACAGTATGTGATAAAGCAATTTTTGCTTGCATGTAAATTTACGTTCTAGAACGCATTTTATTATTATTTTTAATTAGTATTTCAAAAACATAATTACTCTTTTGTAAACATGAAACATTGCTAATAACATAGGAGAAAATAGCATGAAATTAAAAATTAAAAATTAATAGAGTTATTATATTATTATAATTGTTTTCATTAATGATCTTTGTTGTTGTTGTTGTTGTTGGTTGTTGTCTTCTTCCTTCCCTTCTTCTTCTTCCTCCTCTCCTCCTCCTCTCCTCCTCCTTCCTCCTCCTCCTCCCTCCTTCCTCCTCCTTCCTCCTCCCTCCTTCCTTCCTTTCCTCCTCTCTTCCTTCCTCTCCTTCCTCCTCTCCCCTCTCTCTCTTCTTCCTTCCTTCTTCTCTTCCTTCTCTTTCCTTCTTTCCTCCCTCTTCTCTCATTTCTTCCTTCCTCTCTCTCCTTCCCTTGGCTCTTCCTTCCTTCCTCCTTCTCCTCTCTTCTTCTTTCTCTTCTCTATCCCTTTCCTTCCTTTCTCACTCGTTCCCTTATTCTTTTTTCCTTTATTTCTTTTTCTTCTTTTCTTTTGTAGTGAAGCTAGGAGTTGTTAAGTTCTGCATATATCTATATATATATATATATATATATTATATTATATATATATATATATATATTATATTATTATTAAATATTCATATTAATATATATGTATATTATATATATATAGTTATTATATATATATATTATTATATATTATTATTTATATATATATATATTATATATATTTATATATATATATATATATATATATATATATATATATATATATATATATATATATATATATATATATATATATATATATATATATATATATATATATATATATATATTATATATATATATATATATATATATATATATATATCCTCTACCACTTCTAAACGCACCTTGTTCTTCACCAATCAGTCCTTCAGTCACTCGACGCACCCTTTCGACCAAAATACCAGCAAATATCTTCCCTACAACACTCAATAAACTAATTCCCCTATAATTCCTACAGTTACCCTTATCTCCCTTACCCTACCTTCCTTACCCTTATCTAAGGGTACTATTACTGTTCTCTCCTCCAATCCCTCGGAACTATACCCTCCATAAAAGCTTTGTTACACAACTTCCAAATCCAATCAATCACCATCTAGCCTCCGTTCTTGATCATTTCTCCAGTAATTTCATCTATACCTACAGATTTACCATTCTTCAACTTTCTCACTCAACCCATTACCTCCTTACTAATGACCTCATCCCCAAAATACCTATTCCTTCTTGCACCATCAAACCCACACACATTCACTAACACCTTTTCATTACTGTCAATGTTATGCAGATTTTCGAAGTGTTCCCTCCACACTCCCCTCACATCCATTTCATCAGTTACGAAAGCACCATCCCTTTTCATTATTCTAAGCAGATTCCCTTTATTCTCATTCACCTTTCGCGCTTCCTTCCAGAAGAGCTTCCTATTCCTTGTAAGTACCTCATCCTCCTTCCAAACTGTTCATTTACCTCTTTTTTCCTCCTACGTATGCACCTTTTAGTATTTCTTTTATCCTCCTTATATATTTCCAAACACCTTTCT
>JABUQX010145197.1:32500-37500 GCA_015478945.1 Trachelipus rathkii | reverse complement strand
AGGGTGTGAGAGGGTTATATCATGTTCATTAATAAAACGTTCGAGTAAAGAAATGGTGAAAGGGACAGGTACTGAAGTAAACAAAGAAACAACATCAAAACTGAGTAAATTGTGGGTATTAGGGTTAATGTTTCTAGTTTTAGATATAAAGTCTACAGTATTAGTGATGTGTGAAGTGGAAATATGTCCAATGAGAGGTTTAAGGGAATTTCCTAACCATTTAGATAGTTTGTATGTGGGGGAATCAATATTAGAGATAATAGGTCTAAGGGGAGTGTTGTGTTTGTGAGTTTTTGGAATTCCATAGAATTGGGAAAGTTTAGGTAAGGAGGATTTAAGATCGTTGTGGAGTAAAGGGAAGTTCGAAAGGATTTGTTTGAGTTTGCTGTTGAAGTGGTTTTGTGAGTTTTTTAAAGGATTTTTGTTGAGAATAGAATATGTGTTATTGTCATTTAAGAGGGAGTTGCATTTAATGATGTAGTCATTATAGTTTAAGATTACAATATTGTTACCTTTGTCTGATCTAGTGATCTAGTGATAATTATGTTATACAGAAAAACGAATACATAATAGATCCTATTTTAAACAACATATTAAACTTCTCACCTTTTTTTAAAAATCTAAAACAAAAACTTTCTTGATACTATTTTGATTTTAATTTATTTATTTATATTTAGTCTGTATATCACACATCTGAAAGAAGGTCACGATTCGACCGAAAGCTCATGTAATGTAATTTATTAATAATAATATTTAGAAAAAAAAATTTCTTCTGCTGAAATTTCCTGAATCTAATTTCTCTATAGGCATATTTACTATAATTATCCATAGCGATTCAAGCTATTATTTTGTTTTATATATATATATATATATATATATATATATATATATATATATATATATATATATATATATATATATATATATATATATATATATATATATATATATATATATATATTAAAATTTCACATGCATCGCACAAAAATTATTATTATTATGTTAACTCTTTACCTAATATATATATATATATATATATATATATATATATATATATATATATATATATATATATTATATATTTTTTTTTTTTTTATATATATATATATATATATATATATATATATATATATATATATATATATATATATATATATATATATATATATATATCAGCATATATATATATATATATATATATATTCTATACGCCTTTCGCCGAATACAATGAAACTTACTGAAAATTTTAGCAATCTAGTGAAATTCAAGGAAAATTGTAATGAAAACCACTGAAAAATCACCAAAAAATTACAGACTCAAAACTTCATTTTTCCGACAATAGTAAAAAAAGAATCCCATTTTTAGATTTCCATAAAATTTATATTAAATTTTTAAAATAAACTGTAAAGAAAGAAAACCGTAAAAGAAAACTTGAGAAATGTCTGAAAAGTTATGCAACCTCCAAATTTCACATTTGCATGTAAAACTAAGTTATTGCCATATGCTTCTTTTTTCAAACTTTTTTTTATAGGTTTATAAAGGTGTTAAAGCAGTAGTTTATCAATTTGCCTATACATTTACGGGTCGGTGAGTACGAGATAAATGTTCATGTGCCATGCGTTTGTATCGAGTGTTCCTATGGTTTTTATTACCCAGCAAAAATTTTGATTCATCCACATCTTACTCAAGATAGGAATGATGGGATCCTATACGAATTTTTTGCTGGGATCCTAAGGCTTTAGGATATATATATATATATATATATATATATATATATATATATATATATATATATATATATATATATATATATATATATATATATATATATATATATATATATATATATATATATATATATATATATGAGTTTCATGGTGCAGATAAATGTTTTTTTTAACTTTTTTTCATATATGATACTAACAATAAATTTGAGTGCTGATGAGCAGGTCAAAAAAATTTAAATACAAAAAAAAATAATTATTTAATAATCTCGTACTTTTTTACGCATCGTACTTTTGGCAGAGCCCGAAACAGAGCGACGTCTCGGGATATTTTCTGTAGTGCATAAAGTCTTGCCCGAAAACAAGAGAAAATCTGTTACGGCAAAGTATATCCATGTAGGTTAGGTCGAAATTTATTGCATCGTCGATCCATATAAGTTAGGTTGAGTTTTACTGCATTATCGATCCATATAGGTTAGGTTGCCGTTTACTGCCCCCTAAGTTTGGGTTATGATATGTTTTATGGATACACAGAATCTATATATGAAAAAAAAAAACAATACGGAACGTATATTACCCACAAACATTATTTTTTACGTTACCTTAAATTCTTTCACGCATTAGTACTAAAATCCAGTTTTCTTTCTCATGCAAAATGAACGTTTTTACTTACTTTATTATTAAATTTTTAATATTCCCAAATTTCGTATCTTTCTCATCAGCAGCTTAACTAATTGCTAGTATCATATACTAGCAATATTAAAAAAAACACTAAAAACATTTCTCTGTACAATGAAATATATATATATATATATATATATATATATATATATATAAGAGCAGAATATTTTTATACAAAAAATATATATATATATATATATATATATATATATATATATATATATATATATATACATATATATATATATGGCCAAACTAAAGAAGTTACCTGCATGATAGAAATAATATAGGTACAAAGAAAAACTGATAACATATATATGGAATCAGCGTACGAAATTGTATGGAAAATGCAAAAAAAATATTTTTTTTTGGTATTTTTTTTTATCTCCAAAACTACGATAGGTAGAAGAAAACTAATGTAACATATATGGAATCAGCGTATAAAATTCTTTTAGGGGGCTCGACGGTGGGATGAGGGGGGTGACGTTTTCCATACCCCGTAAAGCGGAGGAACCCTCGCGACACCCAAATACCAAAGAGCGGGGTTCCGGAGACCCTCCCCGGAGGGGGGGAAATAGTCCCACCCCGTCGTCCCCAAGGAGGCAGAGAGACGATGACTCTTGCCATCTTTTGTGGTTTACCCTGGGGTATTCTTTCAAGTTAAAAATCTTTCTTTTAATACATACTTCATACGCTGATTCTAAATATGTTATTAGTTTTCTTGTACCCATCGTAGTTTTGAGATATAAAAAATAAAAAAAAAGTAAATTTTTTTTTTGCATTTTCCATACAAATTTCATACGCTGATTCCATATATGTTATCAGTTTTCTTGTACCTATCTTAGTTTTCGAGATATCATGCGGGTAACTTCTTATATTTATATATATATATATATATATATATATATATATATTATATATATATATATATATATATATATATATATATATATATATATATATATATATATATATATATATATATATATATATATATATATATATATATGTATAAAATATAAATAAAAATTTATATATATATATATATATATATATATAATATATATATATATACTTAATCAGGAAAAGCAATACCAGAGCCCTCCACATGAAAATCTTTAATCAAAATAACACAACGTTTCGGAAACTCTAACTATTTCCATCATCAGGTGAAAGAACTATAAATATAATAATAAATATTAGCAAATATCAGAATCAAAAACAGTCTTAAACAATAAATAATAGTATATTATATATATATACAATATCTATTATAGTTATTAAGTTAAATAAAGATAATTATTTCATATATATATATATACTGATATATATATGAATTATTATGTTAGATATATATATTATATGAAAGATATATATATATATATATATATATATATATATATATACATATATACATATATATATATATTACATATTATATTATATATATAGTACATATATATATATTATATTATAGATATTATTATTATATATATATATATATATATTATTATTGTTATTACAGTTATTATTATGTTGCTATTATTATTATTGGTTATTATTATATATATATATATATATATATATATTATTATGTCGTTATTATATACATATATATATATTATATATATATATATATATATTATTATTATATATATAAATTATTACAATATAATATATATATATATATATATATATATATATATATATATATGAGTTTCATGGTTCAGAGAGTTTAGTTTTTTTTATTTATTTTTTCATATATTATTATTAAATTTAATTTAATATAAATTTCAGTGGGAATAAACGGGATTAAAATATTTAAAATACAAAACAAAAGTAATTATTTAATGAAATCGTACTTTTTTAAGGATCTTACGTTTGGCAGCTAACGAGAAGACTCTATAAATGCAAAAAAAAAAATCTTATTTAGAAGAACCCGAAAACAAGAGAAAAAAAGTTACGGCAAAGTAGATTCATCTAGTTTAGGTATAAGTTTACTGCATCGTCGATTCATATAGGTTAGGTTATAGGTTTACTGCATCGTCGATCCATATAGGGTAGTTTTTTTTACGACCTTCTAGTTCAGGTTATGATAAGTATTGTTAATTTTACACAGAATCAATATATGAAAAAAAAATCAATAAGGAACGAATTTTCCCCCGAAACATTATTTTTTACCCTACTTTAAATTCTTTCACGTTTTAGCACTGAAATGCGATTTCTTTCTCATGCAAAATGAACGTTTTTGCTTACTTTATTAATTAATTTTTAATATTTTCATATTTCGTATCTTTCTCATTCCCATCTTAATTAATTGCTAGTATCAAATACTAATAATAAATATGAAAAAAAAGTAAAAACCGAACATTTATCTGCACCATGAAACTTAAGGTCATATATATATATATATATATATATATATATATATATATATAGCATATATATATAGTATATATATAAGAGCAGCATATATATATATATATATATATATATAGTAAAATAGTATCTTTAGGGAATAATAAATGCAAATAGAAAAACCATAGCAGCACACGAAAATAAATATCATTTTATTAATCAGGAGACATTTTTACC
>JABUQX010145197.1:17500-22500 GCA_015478945.1 Trachelipus rathkii | reverse complement strand
TTTTAAAGGGAAAGTGCCCTCATATATATTTTCGTTTACCAAAAATATTTCAATCGTATATATATATATATATATATAATATATATATATATATATATATATATATATATATATATATATATATATATATATATATATATATATATATATATATATATATATATATATATATATATATATATATATATATAGTTAACCCTTTTAGGTGCTTCAGGGATAGATACAACAAAGATTTTAACTTTCGTTGGTTTTTAAATTGGCGAAAATTACTTTTTCTTCATAATTATATTTATAATAAATATTTATAAATGTATTTCATTCATTGTTAAAAGTAAATAGTGGCGAGTTATGCTTTATTTATATATATTTATATATGTTTTTAAGGTAAACTTGGTATTTCAATTAATAGCATTAATTAATACAAACAGGCAGCTGGATTGCGAGGTTGCCACGTCTGACATATTTCCATTTCTTCTATCTCATAGAATAAATACAAAAATAAACGTGGCACACCGCAATCAGCTGCCTCTGCTGCGTTTTATCTGTATATATGCTATTAATTGAATTATGAAGTTTACCTTTAAAAACCGTTAATAAATAAAGTATAATTCATCATTATTTTCTTAGTATTGAATGAAATTTCATTTATAAATATTTATACCAAAATAATCATAAAGAAATAGTAACGAAAGTCGTTATCCAAAGTCGCTTCAACAATGGTAAAAAAAATTGTGCGTTGTAATGGGCAAAAAATTTTCGCTGCGCGCGATTGAATTTTCGCAAGTATAAACATATTAAACATTAAAAGTATATATAGATGGTAAGAAGCCACATGGGTCAATCGAGACTGTTTCAGTCAACTAGAATAACAACATTCTCATGCGCAACCCATGCAGCTTCTTTATATTATTTTTCTTTATGTATTTCAATAACACTGCACAACAAATTTTAATTTTTTTTCTGTCCTTTACATGAAAATATGTGATTCTGTATAAACAAAAGGTGCTTGTTACATTTATGAAAACCAAAAAGCTCCATCACGTACCGTTTTTTTTTTTTTTTTTTTTTTTTACATATTGGTTACATTGAATTGTAACAGTGTCTTGATGATTATAGCAAGCACACACTAAAATGATTTTTTTTGGTCGTTTCCTCTTGTAGGCATCTGTTGGTGTGTCCTTGATAAGAGACCAGCAATATTCAGCAAGCATACTTTCATTCCATCACCCACTGAAACGCTTTTCAAACATAGAGATGTCCTGGTGAAACCTTTCATCATGCTCATCACTAATTGCGCCAAGGTTGGGGGGAAAGAAGTCCAGATGCGAGTCCATAAAGTGCAGTTTTAAAGCAGTTTTAAAGATATATTGCAACCTATATCAGGAAAGCAATCCACCATGTGACATACAAGATATTCATAGTTTTCAGCTTTCTCATTTCAAAGGAAACCTGAGCACACTGATTTGAATGCTAGCCAGGCAGCTTTTTGTCCTTCTGACAGTTTCCTTTCGAACTCTCCATCTCGGAAGACTGCTTTAATTTGGGGGCCAATAAAAACCCCTTCTTTTATCTTTGCCTCACTTAAATTTGTGAATTTGTTCCTGAGATGCAAGAATGCTACACCTTCTTTGTCAAGAGCTTTTACAAATATTTTCATCAAACCAAGTTTAATGTGCAAAGGTGGAAGAAAGACAAACTGTGGATTCACAAGTGGTTCATGTGATATGTTTTTGGTCCCAGGATTGAAATCATGTCTTTGAGGCCACTTTTTCCGAATGTAGTGATTTTTTCTGTCGCGGCTATCCCATTCGCAGAGGAAGCAGCAGAATTTTGTGTATCCCTGTTGCATGCCTGTTAATAGTCCAATGATCTTCAGGTCCCCACAAATGTGCCATTTAAATGTTGTGTACTCAACTAGGTTAAGTATAGAACTCATAACTTCGTACGTTTTCTTTGTATTTGTAGAATATGCTACAGGAACAGACTGAAAACATTGCCTTTATGGAGGTAGCACTGCTCCCTGAGACTACGTTTGGAGTAACAATAACAGGCGCCACTCTGCTGGTTTATGCTCATGTCCCAATAGGCCATTCACATCACAACAATATACAATGCCATCTTTCTGCGCAAAATACCGTGGTTGCAAAACTGTCTCTATCTCCCTCTAAATGAACTAATGTTTACAGCTTTCTCTAATAGATTCCAGCCCTGATGCCTAGAAGCCAGCAATTCTGAGTCAATAAACATTTCACCGAAAACGCCTCGTTTCCAAGATACAAGGTGATGAAACCTATTTAAACATTAAGTTACAATAAACAGTAAACTAAATTTGGAAAGGTAATTAACAAATTCATTCAATTTATTTAATTATAAGAATACATACATTACTGCACAAAAGAAAATATACAACAGAAATATTACGAAGCAATGGTGCACTAAGCTTATAACAAATGTTGAAAATGAGCACCCCCAGCGGCAATACAGGCCTCTATTCTGCGACGCATTGATTGGCGGACACGTTCAAATATATCGTGTGTGTGCCGAATTGTGTCACAAGATGCGATTATGCGAGCCCTTAATTCTTCGGGACTTTCAACTGTTGCTGTATAAAACCAAATGTTTCAGGTGACCCCACAAGAAGAAATCCAATGCATTTAGGTCTGGAGACCGTGGAGGCCAAGGTTCTGTACCTCCTCGACCTATCCAACGGCGTGGATATACAATGTTCAAATAGTTAAGAGCAACTAAACTGAAATGAGCTGGAGCGCCGTCGTGCATGAAATACATTTTCGATCTTAATTGTAATGGGACGTCTTCCAGTAGTGTAGGCAAGTCATGTTCAAGAAATTAGCGATAAACGTCTCCAGTAAGCCTCGCTGGTAAAAAGAATGGACCTATCAAATGGTCGCCAACAATTCCGACCCATACATTCAATGAAAACTGGTGTTGATGGCGGCTTTCAACTATTGCATGTGGTTCTCATCAGCCCATATGTGATTGTTGTAGAAGTTCGATATGGAGTCTTCTGGAAAAAATTTGCCTCATCGGTGAGCAATATTTCGGCTGGGGTGAGGATTGTCTGCAATTTCTGTTGCATCCATCGACACAAAGCTACTCTTGCAGGAAAATCTGTTGGTACAAGTGCCTGCACTCGTTGGATATGATAAGGGTACAGAAGTTGATTTTTCAATACCCTGAAAACTGTCGAATGACTTACATGTAGTGTTGCAACAATCTTTCTGGTACTTGTTGTAGGACTGTCCTCAAGTTCTTGGAGAACCTGTTCTTCGACATCTGGAGTTGATACTGTGCGAGGTCGCCCGTTTCCATTAGTAAGTTTTTTAAAACTTCCTGTTTCTCTAAGATGTTGATGGAGACATGCAAACATAGTATGATGCGGGATGACAAGATTAGGTTACATTTCTTCATAGAGACGCATGGCTGCTAATGAATTACCGTTCGTACGATCGTAAACAAAATGCATATCGCACATTTCGCTATTTGTGTAATTCATTTTGAAAATATGAGCAACACTTGAACACAAAAACTTGACGCGACACGGACTAGTATATGTATAAATGAAGCGAGATGCGGAACTAGTAAATAACAGGTAGGTAACCTTTCCTACGGTATATTTGTGCTTATTATTATTAAAGGTTGAGATGTGGCACGGAACGGGCAATGGAATATATCAGATATGTCCCACATAAGTTTCATCACCTTGTATCTTGAAACAAAGCGTTTTTGGTGAAATGTTTATTGACACATATTATCTTATATTTATGCAAGGAATATCATACTGAATTTTTTCGCAATATTAACGATACACCCTATATATATATATATATATATATATATATTAAAGTGTAAAAGAATTTCTAGATTTTATATATATATATATATATATATATATATATATATATATATATATATATATAAGATATATTTCTCCAGAAAGCATCATGCATGTAACTAAAAAATTATAACGCTACAATAACATTTTTGATTTCAGCAAGCAATTTCATCGATGAAACTTAAAAAAAATTATTTTATTCTAATATTTATTAATACCACCTTATATACTATTATAATTTTAGATCGTGCAAGCTTCGGTGTGAATGACCTAAGTTCACGAGAGCAAAAGTTGCCAAATAGTATTTTAAGTTTATGTTATTTTTTCTTTTATATCCTTTTTAGCTGAGGAGGGACAGAGTGGGGACGGTCGCGTCCCCCGGTGGTGTCGGCAGAAACCCTGACTCTTGCTATCGATCTTGTTTACCCGTGGGATTTGCTTTAGTTAAAAAGAAAAAAATTCAACATTTGGCACCTTTCCTGCTGCTCACTGAGTAGCGAGTTTCTTGAACTCAGAAAACGGTAATATACAAGTTTTTCAATTTTTAACTATTTTTAAATTTGTCAAAGCGTTATTTTTATTTATTTTTTTAAATTTCATTGGTAAAAATGTCTCCTGATTAATAAAATGTTATTTATTTTCCTTTACCTGTTATGGTTTTTTTGTTACGTGCATGTTGCTTGAGGTTGACTTATATAGAATATATATATATATATATATATATATATATATATATATATATATATATATATATATATATACATATATAGATATATATATATATATATGTGTGTATATATAGGTCCTGTTATGTTTTAAGACTCTGTCTGGGTTTGATTTAATATATATTATTACTATATGATACTAAAAATGAATTTCAGTGGTAACGGCATGATTCAAAAGTTCGAAATATTTTAAATAATTTTTAAAATCATATTTATAAATAATATTTTTTCAAAAATGAAATATCTCGAAAGTACGACACTTACAGAAAACCAATTATATATTTGGAATCAGCGTATAAAGCGTATAACAATATAAAAAAATTATATAGTTATATTAGGGGGCTCGAGCCGACTGGGGACAGAGGGGGAGCAGCCTATAATCCCGTAGGGAGGGCGGAGGGAACCCCAGCGACACCCTACTA
>JABUQX010145197.1:0-10000 GCA_015478945.1 Trachelipus rathkii | reverse complement strand
CAGACTAACCGGAGCATTGGAATGCGGCTAATGTAAACATTTCGTTCAAAACTTCGCCAAAACTCCACTCTAGAGCCTCATTGGAAACATAAAAATTCTTGAAAATGAATTTTTCTTCCTTTCTTTTCTTTGAAGTTATTTCAAACTTGTCTTTATATATATATATATATATATATATATATATATATATATATATAGTTGGAAGAAGAAGATATATATATATATATATATATATATATATATATATATATATTATATATATGTATATATATATATATATATATATATATATATATATATATAGTAAAGTAAAGTATATATATATATATATATATATATATATATATATATATATATATATATATATATATATATATATGTGTGTGTGTATATCTACTTGTATTTGTGTGTCACAAAGAACATACGCTGATTTTTTAAGGGAAACCATCTACGGGGGGCTTAGTCCTATGATCAATTTATATATATATATATATATATACTATATGTTGGTTATATATATATATATATATATAGTTATATATATATACATATATATATATATATATATATATATATATTATATATATATATGAAAAAGGAATAATGGTTTTAATTGTTTCCCTGGAGATATATAAATATATATATATATCTATATATATATATATATATATATATATATATATATATATATATATATATATATATATATTCACACGCATCTAATTCCCATAGAGGGTACCCCCATGATTATTAATCCCCAATCTTGCTCAGGAAAGCCTGAGCAAAGCTCTATTCCCAAAAGCTAATTAAAATTAAGATAATTTTAAGACTATATATATATATATATATATATATATATATATATATATATATATATATATATATATATATATATATATATATATATATATATATATATATATATATATATATATATAGGGGATAAGTTAAGTTGGGGAAAAACGAAAAAATTTTATGAAGATTTTCTGTTTAAAACACCTCAATTAGGTGAAATAAACATCGCATAGTAGTAAAAAGATAGTTTGAGTAGTAGAAGTAGTAGCATATGAGATCTGCGGACAACATTTTTTCTGTTGAGTTTTCCACCATTTTGACATTATAGGTTAAATATTGGGGACCACCTACAACTATTTTTCGCAATTTAATAAAAATCGATATAAATATATATATATATATATATAGTAGTATCGAGAGGGTCCGCAGACAACATTTATAGTTCCAACACTAGTTAACATTGCTGTTTGAGAGCATACAGGAGAGATAGTTAAGTGTCATACCGACATATTGTGCATTATTTTGTGATTACGAAAAAACAAAATGGTGGATTTTACCATTTTAATTGGTTGGGTCTTGTGTTTGCTGTTTCTCGTACTCTCTTATTTGGTTCGATGGGCGTGGGCCACAAAGGTGACCCCGAACGCCAACGGAGGGGCCAAGGGAGGGGGAGATGAGGAAGATGAGAAGCCTCTCGACCACGATGAGCAAGGGGATAATGGCCACGAAAACGAAGGAGACGAGGATGAGAACCTCGATTTGAATAAAAAGGAAACTGACGAAGGTCATGGGCAGGGACAAGTAAATTTAGGGGGGGGCACAGGCGAGACGCCCACTGCAGAAGGGGGGCAAGAACCTCCCACAAGGAACCCTTCTATTTTAGATCCTCTGTTGCCGAGCACCAGTCAGAACCCATACAGCGCATTCTTTAGCCTAACGCCCCAAGACATCCGAGAGAGGAGACCAACCCAGCAGGTCGAGACCCCACCTTATATGCAAAAAACAGTTGCGGTAGACAACACGTTGGACTTACAGTTAAAGCCTGCTACTATTGACACTGCTGTTAAAAAGAAACCTCGCAGAAATTGGGGTGGATTTGAAACTCATAACCTCGATGAGAGCAAGTGGGAGGGTGTAGAGATACCGAACACCTCCCCATGGGGGACAGGAGACCCCCCAGCGATCCAAAACCAAGCCATAGGATCAGCCCAAACCCCTGCTGGACCTAACAACACTCAACAACAGGCAAGCGTCCTCACAGGAGGAGTTATGGGAGGAAACACCAACGAAGGTGCTCCAGCAGGACAGAACAACTCAACTTATGGGTTCTTACCCACGGGGACGATGCCCCAACCTCTTTATTACGCAGGCGTGCCACCTGGTAATTACACCATGCCTAACCAACCACCACCTTACCCTGGAGTATGGCAAGGTTATCCATATATGCCTCCACAACAATTTGGAGTCCCCTATTATCCTACTAACCTATTTAACACCGCTTTCCCAACGATTCCCGAAAATTTGAAATTATTTGGCAAACATTTGAAAACAAGAACATGGAAAGGAATCTTGTATCCAGACTTCGTCACTTCTTTGAATGAGAAGCTAGATGCTCTAGGCCCACTAACTGAAAGTCAAAAGATCACTTTCGCAAAGTCAGCCATATCAACCGACCAAAATAGTGAAGCCAGGAAATACCTTCTCCGAGAAAATAGCTTTTCAAAATTCACCAGATTAGCAGATTTTCTCGCCCAATTGAAAACTTTCCTACAACCGGAGGAGAGGAAAACCATCTTCGAGCTCTGGTTAGACTTCTTAGAGTATAGAAGAGAGAGAGACTCAATCTTCACTGATTTTGAGTTAGAGTTGAAAGACCGGTTACGAAAGTATCAGAGCCGCCTTCACGATTTGGATGATAAAGCAATGTTCAACTCGAGGCAGATAAACATCTTGGTCACAGGGAAGATCATTCAAAACGTAAATGAAAGAAGAGATGGAGAAAGATTACGAGAGAAGATCCTTAGGGTATTCGATACAGAGATGAACTTAAATGAATTGATAGAAAAGTTATCTCAAATTTCCAATGGAGCTTTATTAAAAGATGAGAATAGAAGACCAAATGAATTTCGCACCACTAGGGTATTACTGGCCAAAGAGGAATCGGGGGGGAGACAGAGGGTTGAAGTTAACAATTCATACCGGGACAATAGAGAGCCATTTAATAAGCCAAGGTATGAGGAGAGGGGCAGGGAGGAGGTGAGAACCAGTTACACTCCTCAAAGGAGGAGAGATGAGGGAAGACCGAGCAATACTTTTCAAAAGAAAAGAGAAGAGGTGAAGACAGGGTATGTTACACCGAGTTATAAGGGCACGTTAAGGAAAATGTCCGCCCAGGAGCTAAAAGGACATTCTATATGCTTCTTTTGTGAGACGGTGGGACACTCGTCCCAAGCATATGGCCGTACTGCCGAGAATGCATGGCATACCATCGAAGGGGGTCGCAACCTAAGTGTAGAGGGGCACCGCCGTGGAGACCTATCCCAGAAACCCTGTTGATGTTCACTCCATACAATAGCCAGATTGATATGGATAAAGGGATAAGAGCGAGGAAGCCCGAGTCTTACAATCCAGACAGGCGAGGGCCCAGGACCTTTCCCAAGAAAAAGGGAGGGTACAAGCGCCCCCAGATGGGAAGGTAAAGACCCACGCGAGAGTATATATGGCTGAGAGCCAGCCAAGAGATTTTGAGGTGAACGAAGAAGTGGGAGGCGATGATAGATGTATGAAGGGAGAACTTTTCTCATCCTCAGGTAGGGATAGAGAATGGAAATTTTTAGAGTCAGGCAAAGAGAGGAGACGGGTGAGAAAAAAGTTTAAAGATAGAGCGAAGAGATGGGAAGCTAGGCAAAAGAAGAAGAAAGAAAAAGAAGTCGCGCAGCAATCTTTTAGGCTGGGACGACACTTTTACACAAATGTCTATCTTGCTCCATCTTTGAGTAGTAGGGAGGCGAAGACCAAAGTTTTGGTTGACACCGGATCTAGCGTTAGTATTGTCACCGCCCGGCGGCTCAAACAATTGGAAAAAGAGGGAAACTTCAAAATACCCCTCCGAAAGACCGATTTAGTAGTACAGGGGGTGAACAGTAAGCCAACGGTATTGAAGGGAGAAATACAGCTATACCTTCGCCTACATAAAAAACATTACCTCACTACATTCCAAGTTAGTGATTTAGATGGAGACAATAGTTGGGATATTCTTTTGGGTAGCAATGTTTTGTCTAACATTCCCATAACTTTGAACTTCTTTTCTGCAAAAATGTCTATCAAGGAGGATAGAGAGGTAGACATTCCGATCTTTGCCGATCCACTCGGAATTTATTTGGTTAGAGAATTTTCTGATGGGAATCTTAAAAGAATAAGAGACCTCAAGAAAAAGGAGGAGCAGTTGCCCCCGGCCCGAGGGCCAAGAGGGTGGGGAACAAAGGATTCGAACCAAATTTTCGCTAAAACACCCGCACGTGCTGCGGAGAAGCATCTTTTTCCTAAGAGGACCGCCTTGCCAGCTAAAAGCGCACGCAACGCGGATCAGCATCTTTTTCGCAGGGAGGCCGCCTTGCCAGTTAGAAACGTACGCAACGCGGATAAGCATCTTTCCCATAGGGAGGCCGCCTGGCCAGTTAAAAACGTACACGCCGCGGTAGAACCTCGCTCCTATAGGAAGGTCGATCTGTCTACGTCCCAGGAGGGGAAGACAGCCTCTTCAGTTCGAACTTCGGACAGGCAGCAAGTGCCCATACAAGGGAAAAGAGATAGGGAAATTGCCTTGAAAGGAGAAGCTCTAGTGGAGACAGACAAGATGAGAAGGGACAGAGTGGACGTAGCTAATCCACTCCTCACTTATCACAGCGCTGCTTCCCGGGAAGCCAAATCCGCCCTCAAGCACACCCCCTCAAAATGGAAAGAAAATTTGGGCCAATCCGAAGATTTGGAAGTTTTAGAGAGCGATGACCATGAAGAAGATGGCCATTTGATGATTGATGAAGAAATTAAGATAAATTTGAAGGTAATTGAGAAGACTGTTTTACCTAGTCAATCATGCGGATATCTAAAACTCCGACCTGAAACTCAAAATGATTTTGAACTCGAGCGAAAGTGCATAATGACCCCAGCGTTTACCAAAGGACCGCTGTACGTCGCGAACACAATTAGCCCGGTGAGAGATAACACAGTTATCCTCAGTTATATAAATTTGAGTGACAAATCATTTTATTTGAATAAAGGTGTGAATCTAGGTGAAGGGTATCCGATTATTAGCAAACCAAAAGGGAGAGGCACAGACGAAAGAGGACACCAGAGAACAGTTTCTGCTAATGTAGCCACTTGCTCAAAGGGTCTTACGAAGACAGAGTTAAGGAGAGTGTACAAAGAAATCATTGAAGAGAAAATGTCAAAAGAAGATGCAGAGAACTGTCTTCTCGAAAACCCAGAGTATCTGGAGGAATTGCTAGAGCTCCTCATGGACTACCATGACGTATTGGCACTAGATGATGATGCTGTCCCCGTCTGTCCGCTTCAGAAATTTAAGATTGAGCTGTTACCCGATGCCCCGAAAGTCATTTTTCGTAAACAATACAGATTACCGCATCGGTACTTGCAGGACACACTGATGATTTCACCGATTCCGTACTGAGGTGTGCCATCAGCAGTACAGCCCTCGCCTGTCACCGGGTTACTGTGGTGGCTAAAAAGAATAGTCCGAAACCAAGGGTGTGTTTGGATTACAGGTACCTCAACTCCCATAGCGTTCAGGACGTGTTTCCTCTGCCTTCAATCGACGAAATTTTTACATCCCTAGGGGGTAATACTGTATTTACATCCGTAGATTTATTGGATGCATACAACGCCTTGGAGATAGAAGAGGAGACGCAAAAGTTGATGGCATTTAGGACGAGGAAGGGCCTCTGGTGTCCCACTCGCTTGATGTTCGGACATAAGAACGCTCCTAGCATTTATGCCCGCACAATGACAATGGCCTTAAATCATCTCTAGGGCCTGTAGCACAAGTCTATCTAGACGACGTATTGGTGCTAGGAAGGAACGTGCCAGAACACTTTGAAAATTTGAAGAAAGTGCTCACCGCTTTCAGAGAAAATAAGCTGAGAATAAAGTTATCCAAATGCAGTTTCCTGCAATCAGCCGTTTTGTACCTGGGATTCAAGATAGGAAGACATGGAATTAGCCCAGATCCGGCCAAGGTAGAAACAATGAAGAGTTTCGTCCCTCCTACAAATGTGAAGGAGACACAGAGTTTACTTGGTTTCTTCTCTTATTTTCGCTTCCTCATAAAGGACTTCGCCGCGGTAGCACAACCCTTGTATGATTTGATAAAAAAGATGTCCCTTTCCTTTGGACGAAAAAACAACAACAAGCTTTCGATACTTTAAAAGAGAAACTAGTGGTGCAGCCACAACTGACTTTTCCTGATTACAGCAAAGAATTCTTCGTGAACACAGATGCCAGTAATTACGGAATAGGAGGAGTGTTGTACCAACTGACAGATGAAGGGAAAGAGAAGCCCTTATCTTTCGTGTCCCGGACACTCAGGGGCAGTGAGTTGAATTATGATACGATCGAAAAGGAATGTTTAGCCGTGGTGTTCTGCTTGCAAAAGTTTAAGAACACCATCTTCGGCTATAAGGTCACTATCATCACTGACAACCAACCTCTCTGCTTTATTTTTAGAAATAAGCAGCAGACCGGCCGTTTAGCTCGATGGAATCTCTTAGTAAACAGTTTCTCACCCACCATAGTATATAAAAAAGGAAAGAATAACGTTGCCCCAGACTATCTGAGTAGGCATCCGGCATCTAATGTGTTCCTGGTCAAAGAAAAAGCGAAAACAGAGAGAACAGAGAAAGCAGAGAGAGCAGAAACAACAGAAAAGTTCCCGCGAATCGATTTCGCGTTGAGTCGGGAAAATTTCATCAAAGAACAACAGAAATGTCCCCGTGTAGGAAAATTGGTAAAATGGGCCGAAGAGAATCCCAATACACACCCACACATCTTAATAAAAGGCATCTTACATCACGCTGTGGAAGGAAAACCCTATCTTGTACATGTTCCAGATAGTATGATTTACAGCGTGATAGACCAATGCCACGCTTCACTAGCTAGTGGACACGGTGGTCAGCAGAGAACTGAAAAAAGAGTAGAGGAGAAATACCATTTCCCTGGTGTTCAAAAGTTAGTTAAGGAATACTGTAGTCAATGTGTGTCGTGCGCCAGAACTAAGGGTCCTAGACCCCCTGTCGCAGAGATTAATAGATGGCCATTGCCGTACACCCCTTTCTCACGCGTTCATGTTGACAGTATTGGAAAATTGCCTTCTTGTACAGGATCAGGAGCCAAATACATCTTAGTATTTCGCGATGTTCTAACACGGTATGTTGAATTAGTGCCTTGCAAGACTAGAACGAGTGAAGAATGTGCCAGAGCATTGCAAGAGAGGGTCATATGTAGACATAGTGCCCCTCAACTGCTGGTCTCTGATAACGCACTGGAATTTACGAGCCAGGTGTTTAAGGACTTGTGTAAGGCGTGGAGGATAAAGAAGATAGAGATTTTGCCTTACAAAGCTCCCAAAATGGTGTTGTAGAAAGAATAAATGCTGATATTGAATCTTTCCTGCGGCATTACGTGAATGCAAATCACAGAGACTGGGATAAATACCTGAGCTTTGCCCAAATCGCTATCAATTCCGCGTATAATCGATCTATAGGGTCTTCACCCCACTTCCTGTTACATGGTTACATAAAGAGGCTCCCTTACGAGATGCCTGACTATGTATCACCATTTGTGAATAAGACAGAGAAAATGAGATTCATTTCAGATGAAGTAGATACATAGTAGGAAAGGATCGATTATATAAGAGATTTGGCTAGAGAGAAGTTAGAAGCGGAAACCACAAAAACTTTGGAGCAACAACATAAAAGGGCCAAGCAAAGAGAGTTCAAAATAGGGATTACGTCTTCGTTAGAGCAGTCAAACCGCCCCATCAAAGTTCGAAGCTATGTCCCAAGTTTGACGGGCCATATATTGTCCGATGTTTAAGGGGACCTAACAAACTGATGGTGTATTGTTTAGAGTCAGGCCGAACCTTCCCAGTCCATGTGGACAACGCTAAGGTGGTCCCGGCAGAAAAGTTCACAGAGTCACATTTTGACTTTATGAATGATGAAGTTTGGAATCCCCACGCAGTGGAAGAAATGTTAAGCTCCAAAGAACAAAAAAGGGAAAGAATTGAGGAAAGACAACAGAGAAGAGACCCAGGAGTCCCTTCTGAGAGAAGAAGAAGAAGAAGAAAGAGGAGAGGAGGAGGAAGATGACGAAGGAGCAGAAGAAGACGAAGAAATAGAAGAAGTAGATGAAGTGGAAGAACTTCCTCCTCCCACTAATCCAATGTCTTCCCAATATTCTTTCCAAATTCCCATAACGCCACAAATTCAGTATGGACACAGCTACTTTCCAACTCCCCATCCCCCACAATCTCAGCAAGAATACTACAACTCTTACTCTATCCCCCCACCTCAACCGGTACCGAGTAGGATTAATTCCTGGAGTCATCCGACTCCCGTACAACAACCGACCCCGGTGGAACCCGTAAGAGAAAGTAAACCCATGGAAGAAAGAAGATTTAGCGATGAGATTGTAGAAAGAAGAAGATACAGCGATGTAGTCGTCGGAAGAGCGCGTCCAGACAGTGAATTTAAGTGTTCCACTCCAAAGATTGACTTCCCAAAAACTCCCTCCAACCCTGCGGTTCGGAGAAAAGAGTTTAGACCATCTTTATCCCCTATTCAGCAAGAGATTTCCCTAGAAAACCCTGTTCAAGAAATTTCTCAGGAGCCACCAGCACACGAAGGTGAGGTGTATGGAGCCTATGGTGGAGCCCCTCCAAGAACAAATTCCCCTGTGAAATCTCCAACTTCCCCAGTAAAAGATGGCCACCACCCCATTCCCCCGGTCGTAGATTCATCTCCTAAAGTATTCATCCCAGATAACAGAAAACAGGACCCCTCTTACCGGCCCCATAATCTGTTCACTGCCAGAGATTCTACACCCATGGTTACCCGAAGTCAAACAAGGATGAAGGAACAAGCTTTACAGCAACAGCCCGAAGCAAGTGACAACACGGAGACTACAGTGAAGACTCCTGTCCAGCTTCCACCTGTCGAATTGGATTTGAACACCACAGTCCGTGGAGGGAAAACTTGGTATTTGCCTCCTGGTTACTAGTTCATCCCAATTTTGTATATACTTCTGTATATTCCTAGATTTAAGAGAAAATTCTTTAGTTTGTAGAATGGATTCTTCTTATTCTGTTAGTCTAAGAAGGATACTTTTAATTTTAAGAACTTGATGAAAGTACATTTCGCTTCGCGTCTGTACTAAATTTTTTTTTCTAGTTAAGAAATACTTAGTGGATTAGGAAAAACCTTAGACTGGATTAGACGACGATCGTCATAATTTTAAGAAAATTAGCTTGGATTAGTATACATTCCTTAAATTTAAGTAATTAGTCGGGATTAATACTTATTCATAGGATATCTAATCTTAGAATTTAGATGTAGATTCGATAAATCTTAAGATAGATTAATTCAGTTCTAGTTTTACTCATTTTTTTATATATAAAGAAACCTTTTAAAAATATGTTTCACTCTCAGAACAAGGGGGGGACAGCAATTTTTAATACAAAAAATAAATACAAAATAGAAAATCCAAAAAACTTTTCTATTAAGAAAACAAAAAAAAAATAAGCAAGTAATAGCTAAGTAAGCAACTAATGTAAAAAATCAACTAGTAAGTAAGTAAGTAATATCACTAACTAGTAAATAAACAATTAAGTATTAAGCAGTATACAGTTTGAGTTTAAAAACTCCTACATTTAGATTTTAAGCCAACTAACTCGATTATAGTTAAGAAAGCATTTAGTTTAGTAATAAAACGCGAACGTTTTAACTAACCAATTAATTTTTTAAAATATTAATTAAACATAGGCGACCTTTAAAAATTTCAAAACCAAGAAAGTATAAAGTTATAAATATTTCAGAACAATTTCTGGTGAAGCGGCGCACGCGAAAGCGTTTCACGATAAATGTGAAAACGGCTAAACACCCATCCCGGAAATGAACGAAGTGGCCAATTG
>JABUQX010145196.1:32500-41291 GCA_015478945.1 Trachelipus rathkii | reverse complement strand
TGAACACGACTAACCGTGCAAGGATCAAGAGAGAATCACATGAGAAGTAAAAGTTTGTTTGTGAGAACAGAACGAAAGAAGCAAGAAACAGAGAAGTGTGAAGAAAATTTTGTTATTTTTCTTTTGTTTTAACCGATTATTTTGTTCCTAATACTGTGCACATAATATATATACATATGTACGTAGTGTATATGTTATAATTTTTATTATAATATATATGCACAATATATGTATGTATGTATGTGTGTGTGCACAAGTATGTACACTAATATCCACAGAAAATAGTGTGTGTGTATCGCGGGCGTAAGTAACAAACAAAAAACTGACTCCGCAAGATCATACAAAGCGACAAACAAACTACATCCACGAAAGAGCAATCATAAAGCTGCAGTTGTTGTGTTCTCCGCGGACGGGAGGAGAGAATTGCACAGGAGACGTGGAGGGAAGAAACCCATCTCTCGATAGCAGTTCTCGTAATGGTAAAAATTGATATTATCATATATACATATATATATATACACGCTTTCATACATATATTATATTATATTATTATTACATATTATTAATACATATCTGGCTATTAGGGCATATTATACATATTATTACATACAAACATACTACATACACATACATACATACATACATACAGTTACATATACTTACATACATACATATATATACATATGTTTTGCCATCCAATAAAAGCAATTAGATAGAGATAGGGAATTAATTCCTTAACATTTTTTTTTATAAAATACAATGTTCTACAAATCTACATTCTGTAATTTTCATATATATATATATATATATATATATATATATTCATATATATATATATATATATATATATATATATATAATCACGTATTATATATATATATATATACTTATATAATTCAACCATACGTGTACGTACGGACACGTATAGTGGGGTGTGCCACACGCACACAGAGTTGAGTTGACTCACCTGGCACGTGACTCATTCACACCTGCTCAATCGGTTATAGATGCATGATACGCGCGAGCGTATAAACAAACGAATGCCTTTGTGGGCGCCATGGAGTAAGCAATTGTTAATTGGCGCTTTTTCTATTCTCGCTATTCTTGACTTTTTCGATTTGCGTAATATTCACATCCTCTTGATTTTTTAGTTTGAAAGAATTAAAATGAGGACAAATTACGTTCAAATATATATATATTATATATATATATATATATATATATATATATATATATATACATATATATATATATATATATATATATATATATATATATATTATATATAAACATATAAATATAGTTTTAATGTAATTAGACTTTAAATTGATAGCAACACCAATCAGTTTTCCAAAACTCTTAAAATTATTTGTTTTAACACTGTCAAGGAACCTCTCACTATAAGCCATTAATTAAAAAACATAACTATTGCCACAGTTAATTTTTATTTGTCTTAATAGCTTTCGAGGTTTTTAGTTAATTTAAAAATATTAAAAGTGGAAGTGATTCATTTTACTATTTTCTTTAAATTAAAAGATAAAGTCATTAGACCACACTGTCCATTAATTGCATTAAAAATCCTCACCGAATTTTTCTCATCAAAAAACTTTATTAAATCTTCCATCAAACTCATTTTACCCTTTTTTCTCCAGAGATCACAACCTTTCTTTCATTCTCTTAGTTTTAAGCCTAGATAAATACCAATAAATATATATTATCATATATATAGCTTTTGAGGTAAAATGGCAGGAAGAAACGAAGATAGAGAAGAAGAGAGAGAGGAAAGAGGAGGAGAATGCGAGTCGAGAGAGAGAGAGGAGATGAATGAAATAAAGAAAGAAAATGAGATAAAAAAAGAGAGTAGGTTGGAGAAAGAAAATAAAATAGAGAAAGAAAATAGAAGAGAGAAAGAAATGAAAGAAGAAAACGTTCCACCCTTTCCGCTGCGTACAAGAAAGGAGGACGAAATGGCAAGTTCAAAAGCGGAAAGTAACCAAGCAGATGAAGCCAGAATTCTGTTATCTACAGATACAACTCAAGGTAATAACGATTCCTACAAGGAAGAACTCATGGCATTCATAACTTTTGAATGCCCAGAACAAACACCTTTTGCTACATTTTTGGGAGAACTAGAAAGCTTGATGAAAGCATACTTAGAGAAAGCAAAAGACAAAACCCCGATCTACCCTTTCGAACAAGACAAAGTCCACTATATGATAATAGCGAAGATTGTCGATCATGTCTCTCCCACGAAAAATGGTAAGTGTTTGAAAAATGAAATTATTAAGTTGTTTGACCCAACAATGAATATTGAATCTCTGTTAGAAAAGGTATCAAAAATAGCCGCTGCAATTCTAGAAGAACCCGATCTACACAGGCCCTCCGTGCCTAGAAAGATAAATGAAAATCTCGAACGGTCGTCCGCACCTAGGGAGATTAACCAAGATCCTGACCGGCCATCCGCGCCAAAAGGAGATGAAAGTCCTGACAAGCCCTCCGCGCTTAAGGGAAGTAAGGGAAGTCTTGCCTTGTACGATGCCGCTCAAGCGAGACCACTGTTCAGAAGACAGGAGCAAAAAGAAGACGAAACTTTAGCCTTCCCTCTTCACAGTTCTGAGTCCTCGGGAGCTAAGCCAAAACAGAGACATACTTCCATCATAAAAGACAATTCGGTTCAACCAGAGAATTTGCAAGCAGCCAATGATCACCTTGAGGAGGAAGAGAAAATCAATCAGAGGGGAAAACAGTATTTTTTCAATGCTATTTTAGCTTTCAAGAAAGGACAAGAGGGTTTAAACTCCATAGCAGTTCTGAACACCTCTTCGACCTTCAGTTTTATTACACGTCAAACGCTAAACGAACTCGGAAGGAAAGAGAAGACCATAGCGTTATGTAAGCTAACAAAAATAAGAATCAGGGGCCTGAGTGGTGAGAACCCACAGCCCTACCGAGAAATAGAACTGTACTTTCAGTTAGCAAACCAATATAAAAGGATCCGGTTCCTCATACATGAGCTAGAAGCTCCATGGAACCTATTGCTCGGAACCAACGTTTTAGAAAGCATGGATGTCAGTATCAATTTATACCAAAAGATGATAATTTGCGGGGGCAAACATGTCACCAAAATTCATTTATCTCCTTTTAAAGAAATAGAGAGGGACACCAAGAGAGGCCCCTATCATCAAAGGAGGAAATATGCCTCCTCCATCCCTTATACCCTGCACGAAATTGTATTCAAAGAAGGAAGAATTAGGGAGGGAGATATCATTAAAGAGGAATAATTTAATGAGTATCACACCATATGAGGGAAAGAAAAGTTTAAGATGATCTTTATATATATATTATTATTATTATTATTATTATTATTATTATTATTATTATTATTATTACATATATATATATATATATATATATATATATATATATATATATATATATATATATATATATATATATATATATGCATGTGCGTTGTGTATATATATAAGTGTTTTTGTGTGTATGTATGTGTGTGGGTGCCCATTATGTGCATGTACCGGGACACATACAATAAAATTGGTATTTACAAACAATATGGATAGTCTGCTTCCTCCCTCATGAATGAGTGTGCAATTCCCATTAAAAAATTTCCCAGTCTCATATGAGACATGTTTGAATAAATTTGCTTTCATGTGTAAAAACGCGGTTCCATTCCTTTAGTAAATATTTTTGTTTGTCATAAAAGAGCAAGTTTAGCTCTATATCTGTGCGATTGACCGAAAACCTTTCTATTACTTTTTATGTACATATTAAAGATGGAATTCAAAACCTTTAAAAAGATACCTAAATTGATCGAATAGCATGTTTCGTCAATCAATTTTTCTTTTATGTATATTCTAGATAGAATTCCGAAGAAAGAGGTGACTCCACCTCTATAGCACAGATGTGTAATTTTGATTAAAAAATCACTTCTCGATCATTCCACGCCACTTAATGAATTAAAAAAGAACAGAAATGACTGGGTCATTTTTATCAAACTTTTATACCCTAAATATATATATATATATATATATATATATATATATATATATATATATATATATATATATATATATATATATATATATATATATATATATATATATATATATATATGTGTGTGCATGTGTGTGTGAACACATACGAATATCTGTCTGTATACGATATACCTATACATGTAGAACAGAGATGGATCTATTTCTAAGCTATTTAGATAGGACTAAAATTGGTTTGTTTCTTCATTTGTGTGTAAAGTTTTCTACCCTGTTAGAAGCAGCATAGAGATAATATGATTTATAAAATCGGTTGCTAGAATATTTTTTGTTAAATAAGAAAGGGCAGGGTAACATTTTAACATTTAAATACTAAGCATTTGTAGTAGCATCTCCGCCAGTTGTGAAAAGCATTCAATCTACGGGTAAACACGTTGGTGGGTAGTTGGAAAACTGATCTCAAGTTGTTTCAAAGCCTGGCTGGCAACAAACCCGAGAAACGGGATAGGGACAGAGTAAACCAGCGCCCATGGCAATAATAAATCCCCAAATGTATGCTGGTAGGTGATAGGAAGCTGTCTAAAGTTGTTACAAGCCTAGCTGGCAACAAACCCAAGGGAAGGGGGACAGAGTAACCTAAGTACTGAGCAACATAAGAGCCGTATGCCCTACAACTCCTTACTGATAGATATATATATATATTGTTATTATTATTATATATATACCTTATAAATATATATATATATATATATATATATATATATATATATATATATATATATATATATATATATATATATAAATATGTTTCTGTATAGATAAGTATCTATATAGATATAACAATATGTGTAATATGTGCCTAATGCCTTAATTTTTTTGTTTAAGAGAGAATAGATCGTAGCAAAATATCTTCAAGATCCCAAATCCTCTGATTTGAAAGGCAGAGCAGTCCTCCACGATGACTGGACACCACCTACAAGGTTCGAAACGAGACAAATCAGTTGAGTTTGTGGAGAGAAGGAGAGAGAGTGACCACAGAATCACTTGTTTCCAGAGACGGAAAAAGCCAAGTTTGTCCTAAGAGTGTTAAGTAAAGATTTGATCCTATTTTTCATAGATAATGTAACATTTTTTATCTCTTGAAATTTTTACCATTTTGCGTATGATCTTTTGTTTATCATTTTGTACGTTCAAGAGCAGTCAGCTTAACATCTTTTTAATTCATGATAAAATTTTAGTGGATAAAATGATTCTAGCATTAACCAAATTGTATTCTGTTTTGTCTAAGTTGAAACACTATCTTCTTTTCGTAAGTTAAGACCAAAAGATTATATAATGCGGTGAGAAGACAAAATCATAGGATGGTAAGCGTAGTCTTCCATAAAAGAGACTTAGGTTAGTTCATCTCATATAGACAGGTGTTACCTAACAACGAGGATTAAGTACTTTTAGGAGATGTCACTCGTGGGCCGAAAGTTTCCCCGGTCTCCCCTGAAATACTTTCAATCATACGAGTCTCTAGATGTTCAGGATGCGTGTGCCCATATTTAATATGATTTTAAAGACAAAGTAGTCCTAAATTCTTCTTCTCAAATTTTAGGTTTAAAAGATAGATAAAGCACTCATTTTCTTTCAAATTGAGACCGTAAATATAGGGAATTTACTCCAATTTTGAGTGTTGAAAAGAAGAAACAAAGACAAATTTTTGAATGTAGGTTGCATGCTAGTTTTAACTATTCGAATACCTCGTTGATATAAAACATCTTTTAGAGGTAGGAAAAGGAGTAAGAAGTGATAAATTACTTCCACTAAACGAGAAAGAAATTTGAATAATAGCATAAATAGTACTAGTTTTTGACACAAAGTTTTCCTGAAAACCCTTCAGAAGGGAGTAGTAGCATTTATATAAGTCCCATCCAGCCAGTCCGACCAAAAAACTGTAAGTCTTAAGAAGCATGTAGTACAGGCCGCGATACCCCGCCTGATCTTTTTAGAACGTAAGTGCCGATGCCAGACTTAATGCCCATTTCCCCATATATGCATTTGAAAGAATATTTTACTATTTTACTATTCGCTATTTATCCATATTTCGTTTAGAGCGTAGCCAAGGAAGTAGGGGGGGAGATACTCCAAACAAGATATATATATATATATATATATATATATATATATATATATATATATATATATATATATATATATATATATATATATATATATATATATATATATATATATATATATATATATATATGTGTGTATAGGTAAGTGAGCAATACCGCTCATTTGAGATGTACTGATGAACAGGCACTTTAGATTGCCTAATCATTCTTTTGATGTTCTAAAATCTCTCTCCAAGAATCTTTTATTCTTTGTGCTGAAGCACTATTTTGTACAGCATTTTCATTTCATACTTTTAATACCAAACTCGGACGAGTATAGGTAATAAGTAATTGATGTTAGACTGGATTAAGATTGATTAACGTTAGGTTTGTTTTAATCTAATTTTTCTATTTATTATGCTGTAGAAACAAACTACTTACATGATGTTTACCTCACCAAAGGTTCTTCCTAGTCTGCGATTACAAGAAGTTTTGACAAAGGTTTAGATAGTCTGTTAGAGATGCTAGAGACGGTTATGCTGGTGACTAATGGGGTAAGCACCGACAGCTGCAAAAGACATCCAAAATCACACCTGAATCACCCTGATTCTCCCCTTCGAGCACTTACAAGAGCACAGGTAAGCTCAAATAAAAAGGCTTTGGCAAGGGCGGTAAAGTTTCAATTGATCAAAGGGTGATAGCCAGACAAACGTTTGAACCAGTCAAACACAAAGGTAGTTATGTCAGGATGAAATTATTGGTCGGTAGATAGTTTGATTGTAGTTTTGTTTCATTTAAATGTAAGCTAGTCTGGATTAACAATCAACTGCACATATAGCTAATAATTGATTGAGTTTAAGGATTTTTGTGAATGTTTTTCTCCAGAATATACACCTTGTTGGCTTTCGTTTAATCTTTGCTCTAATACATTAGAGTACACTGTGATTCAGGATCCCCGAAAGATTGGACCGAATGTTTGCGACGCAGTGGGAGCAAATTTTTTATAGCAAAATGCCAAGTGAGACACTGTATAATGAGAGGAGTTTAGACAACCGCATCCCTTTGTAGGCTAGATTATAGTGGATTAAGAAAACATTTTTGCATATTGTAGATAGACATTTCTATTTTTGCATATCTCCTTTAGAGATTAGGTTTTCTTTTTTACAAATATGTTCTATAAATTGACTGATTTTAAACAAGAAACATCTGCCACACTTCTCCCTAAAGACCCTATTCACTGAGGATCAGATATGAGAAAGTACCCTTAAGATAATAGAGGAAGAACAGGAGAAATGGTAACGTTGTTTTGATTTCTAAGATGTTGATCTTGGAAGCTGAGAAAGTACCAAAAATCTTTTTCCGAAACACTCTTATACCAGGAACGAAGTTACTGACAGGGTACTCCTTTGGTAAAAACAGAGTAAGATAGGGATAAGATACCCGACTTTCTCATCAATTTAAGAAAGAACACTGCTGTATTTTTGCTTTGTTTTATTATTTTGTTTGCTATATATATTAGTTTAGACCAATATTCTGATCTAGGAGTTTCCGCTAGTCATTAGCAACACACCAAAAACTTTGACAACATGTTTCTAAGAACCTTTTTTGAACAATGATCCGCATTGGGACGGGCACGATTGCTTCCCAATCCAATCTCTGCAAGGACACATTAAAATTACAGAGATTTTCTTTCACTATGATACTTTGCATGCGCAACAGTGTGTTGGTTCGATTGACAGAGGCTACATTTAGCCACAGAATGAAATATAGAAACTCAGTCAAAATTTTGGATGGATATAAGGATATAAGTCTATTGTTTAGTATATAGTTTTTTCATATATTGCTTACTTGTATATTTTAGGCATAATTCTAGCGATGTATTTCACAATTGTGAAAGGAATGCAATGAAGTTTCTTTTCTGTTGGAAGAGCAATACCAAAGGTGCGATTGGTATATCAGTCTCGAGGACCGACGTAGAGAGCATTTTTTCCCAAGGGTTGGGGAAAAAATCTCCGGAAAATGTTAAAAGAGGCTTATAATTGCCACCGACACAGGAAAAATACATCCTAACGACATAGATTTAAGACAGATTTTAGTTATTTTAGTCTAAAATTTGCTTTACAGTTTGTTTATTCTATAAGTCTAGGTATTCTAGTTGTCTTTATAGATTTCTTTTGTATAAACTATGATCGATTGATAAGTTAAGTACAATAGCTTGGATTAGAATTTCAAAGTTAGAAGACTAACTTTAATTTTAAGTGGATACACTTTAGTCTAGGACAATATCTTGTCACCTAGTATTATAGAAATAGTATGCTCATAATGGTGTTGTAAGACATCACAACGTTCTTCTAATAAACCTTAAATGTCTGAATGACATATAGCCGAGATGAAAAGACCATAAAGGAACTATAGTGAAGATCCTGCGTCTTACCCTCGCTTTCAAGGTATGACAATGACGTAGAGACAGGAGACATAAGAGAACTACAGTGAAGATCTCGCTCTCCTTAGTCTGTCAAATTTGTTTAGATGAGAGAACTCGTGGATGCAAATATCACATATTAGAGTACTTCTAGTTTTATATAGAGTTAAACATAGATGAATAATCGTAAAAATAATACTTTAGTTCTTACTTATTAGAAGTTCCTATTATTTTTTAAGAAAAGATTTTTCTTTAAC
>JABUQX010145196.1:20000-22500 GCA_015478945.1 Trachelipus rathkii | reverse complement strand
GTACGCGGAGTGGTAAGTTCCCTGAACACCTGCTGCTGCGGTACCTATAGAAAAGAGATAAAGCACCAACTCGACCCTGTCCAAAAGCCGGGTGTAACCAGAGCCCCCCCCCAGATATGAGAACAGTACCCATACAAGGGCGGATGAAACCTTGTTTAGTTGGAGTAATTGAGAAGAGGGAAAAAAATCTGTCTAAACAGAACTCCCAGTTTCTTTGAGGCCGCCCTAGCAACCGTTGTGATGTGAGGTTTCCAAGACATTTTTTGTTTATGTTAAGGCCAAGGATGTTTATATTGTCAACAGGAGAGACGAGAGAACCGTCGAAAGAGATATTAAAGTTAGGTGTTTTAGAGAGGGAGATTTGTAGAAGTTGAGTTTTTAAAGAATTGAATTTCACAAGGTTGAGACGACCCCAGTCGGAAATTCTATCCAGATCAGCGAGAATAGAATCGGAAAGATTAAGACGAGAGGCAATTCTAGAAGTAAAAGAGGGAGCAGAATTGAAATGAGTTGAAGAATGAAGGGTCGAGTCATCGGCATATGAGTGGATAGAGTTAGATGTGCAGGTGAGAAGATCATTAATGAAAAGTAAGAATAAAGTAGGAGATAAGACAGAACCCTGAGGAACACCACTATTAACAGAAAAAGAAGAAGTCGCTCCATCAACCACAGCCGATATTGAGCGACTTGAAAGAAAGGTAGACATAAGTAAGCAAAGAGAAGGAGGAAACCCAGAGGGGAGCTTGGAGAGCAGTGACGCGTGCCATACCCGGTCAAATGCTTTGGATATGTCAAGCGCCACCACGCAAGTCTCCCCGTAGTTCCTGAGGGCGAAAAACCATAAATCGGTTAAATAGGAAAGTATATCACCAGTAGACCTCGAACGCCGAAAACCGTACTGGCTATCGGAAAGAAGAGAATGAGATTCCAGATAAGAAGGGTTTCAAAGATCTTAGATAGAATACAGGTGAGAGCTATAGGCGATAGTTAGAAGGAGAAGACCCAAAGAATAAGTTGGACATAAGCGTGCTTCTATCACTGAGGAAAGTACTATTACTGAAGTCAGACATAATATATTTGAACGAGGGAGGGGGCCAGCTCGAAGACACACATATATATATTATTATATATATATATATATATATATATATATATATATATATATATATATATATATATTATATATATATATATATATATATATATATATATATATATATATATATATATATATATATATATATATTTATATTATATATATATTTTTATTATTATTATTTTTATTATTATTATTATTATTATTATATTATTATTATTATTATTATTATTATTATTATTATTATTATTACATATACATATATTATTATTATTATTACATATATCCTTCCATTTACATATATATATATTATATATATCATATATATATATATATATATATATATATTATATTTGGTGCAGATAATTTTTTTTTTTTGTTGGGGCTCATATATTATATGATACTAACAATAAATTTCATTGTGAATAAACAGGATCAAAAAATTTTAAATAATAAAAAAAGGTAGTTATTTAATATCGTACTTTTTACGAACCTTACATTTGGCAGCGCCCGAGACACTGCGACGTCTCGGGATATTTTATGAAATGCAAAAATTTTACCCGAAAACAAGAGAAACATTATTACGGCAAAGTTGATCCACGTAGGTTAGGTCGAAATTTACTGCACGGTCGCTCAATATAGGTTAGGTTGAGTTTTACTAAATAGTCGATGCATACAGGTTAGGTTGCGGTTTACTGCCATCAAAGTTCAGGTTATGATATGTTTTATTGTGTATACACAAAATCTATATATGAAAGCAAAACCCAATATGGAACGTATTTTACCCAAAAACATTATTTTTTTACCTTACCTTGAATTCTTTCACTCGGTAGCATTAAAAACAGTTTTCTTTCTCATGCAAAATCAACGTTTTGGCTTACGTTATCAATTAATTTTAAATAGTTTCATATTTCGTATCTTTCTCGTTCACATCTTACTTAACTGCTAGTATCATATACTATTAATATATATATATATATATATATATATATATATATATATATATATATATATATATATATATATATATATATATATATATATATATATATATAAATGGTCAGAGTCCCGAAAGCAACATGCATGTAACTAAAAACTATAAAAGCTACAGGAAAATAAATAACATTTTATTAATCAGAGACATTTATATCGATGAAATTAAAAAAATAACGCTTTTGAAAAATTTAAAATTGTTAAAAATTTTGGAAAACTGTATGATAATGATCTTTTTTAAGAAGAACGAAGGAGCTCTAACGCTCCGAGGGAGCGTCAAATTTGCTAAATGTCGATTTTTTTCAACTAAAAGATACCCCAAGGGTAAACCAAAGATGAACAAAGTCGGTTCTCAGCCTACTGGACGACTGGGGACTTTCGTCCCCTGTCCCACCGTCGGCTGAACTCCCT
>JABUQX010145196.1:10000-12500 GCA_015478945.1 Trachelipus rathkii | reverse complement strand
AAATAAGTGAACAGCATTCCCGATTTGCAACTGACACTACCCCGCAGTTATATGGGAGACGGTGATGAGTATGATTATATATATATATATATATATATATATATATATATATATATATATATATATATAATATATATATATATATATATATATATATATATATGGACGACCGACTGAAACTTTTAAACTCTAGGGTTATCTTAGAGTGTTGTCTGAGTTAAATAGCTTTTTTAGCTCCCGTTAACTTTGCCTGTCAGTTGGTCTCCATTTTTACTTTAAAAAAGGGCGAATTTGTTTTTAATTATATTTTGTATTGTTTTTTAATGTTTTATATCTACTGTTTTAATCAATAGTGGTTTTAATAGCAGGGCTTTTTCTCCAAGATTTTTGAATTTTAGTGGTTTTATTTCTTTTTATTTTATTTTTTTTTTTAATAGGAATCTGAAGAGGGCTCTATCGAACTGGAAAAAGCTAGCTTCATATTTTCACAGGGGATGTTTTTATGCATGTCTAACCATATATAAATATATATATATATATATATATATATATATATATATATATATATATATATATATATATATATATATATATATATATATATATATATATATATATATATATATTTATATACACACAGTATATATATATATATTATATATATATATTATTATTATTATATTATTATTATAAATATATATTATATATATTATATAGTATTATTATATAAATATATATATATATACATATATTATATTATTATTATATATATTATTATATATATATATATATATATATATATATATATATATATATATATATATATTTATATATATTATATATATATATTATTATTATTATATTATATTATATATTATATATTATATATATATATATATATATATTATATATATTATATATACATATATATACACATATATTAGCATATATATATTTATATATACATATATATTATATATATTATTATATTATATATATTATTATTACATATATATATATATAGTATATATATATATATATATATATATATATATATATATATATATATAGAGAGAGAGAGAGAGAGAGAGAGAGAGAGAGAGAGAGAGAGTTAGTGTCGAAACGTCACGCCTTGGTCAGTCCCTCCCCTTTTAATATTCCCTATTCAAGTGTTAATAATTTTTCTTTTACCCTCTTTTTTTGGTTTTTGTTTTTAATATACATATATATATATATATATATATATATTTATATATATATATATATATATATATATATATATATATATATATATATATATATATATATATATATATATATATATATATATAAATTATTATATATATATATATATATATTACATATATATATGGTTATTATTATTATTATTATTATTATTAAAGCATATTATTATTATTATTGGTTATTATTATTATTATACATATATATACATATATATATCTATTATTACATATATTATTATTGGTTGGTTGGTTGTTGTTGTTGTTATATATATATATATTTATATTATATATATATATATATTATTATTATTATATATATATATTATATTTATATTATATTATTATTATATATATATATATATACATATATACATACATATATTACATATTATTATTATTATATACACATACATATATATTATATATATTATTATATGTTATTAATATTATTATTATACAAATATATATATATATATATATATACATATATATATTATATATATATATATATATATTACATATATATATATATATATATATATTATATATATATTGTTATTACTATGTTTATCATAATTTTCGTTCCATTTATATGAATGTTTTTACATTATATCAATGATGAAGAGTAACCTATCATAGATTTTTATTATGTCATGTATATTAAGTTATATATATATATATATATATATATATATATATATTATATATATATATATATATATATATATATATATATATATATATATGTTATTATTATATATATATATATATATATATATATATATATATATATATATATATATATATATATATATATATATATATTTATATATATATATATATATATATATATATGATATGTGCGTGTATGTATACTTTTAATAAGGCCACTAAGAATGTTTACAACCTTCAATAAATATGAAGTACAAACTTCTCACTCAAATATATTGCAGTAATAACAAAAATATATGAGAGACTAAATGAGAGAAAAACCAAAAATCTCTTTCCTTTTGGGACCCGGCCCTTCACCCCATTTTTTACTTTATTGTTTTTCTTTTTTTATTTCATATTATTTTTCTATTTATGTTTTTTGATTTTATTTTTTATTTATTAATTTATTTATTTATTTATTTTTTATTTTTTTTTTGAGAAAGTTGTTAATTTTTTTTTTCATTTTTAGTTTTATTTTGTTATGATTATTCTTTTTGCAATATTTTTTTTCTACTTCTTTATTTCTTTTTTTTTTTTTTTTTTTT
>JABUQX010145195.1:25000-30000 GCA_015478945.1 Trachelipus rathkii | reverse complement strand
AACTGCCCCTCCATAATTCTCCTTTCACCTTCCTATTGATCTAATAATGATTCATTATCTATTGATTCAAACATAGATTTTATGGGTAATATTTAAACAAAACTACGTTTATTTTTGTTTTTGTTTCTTTAAATATTTTGTTTTTACTAAAAATTTTATTCTTTATGTTTATAACTTTAAAATTTTGCATTTTTTACATACCTAAAGCAGTAAATCAGTAAACCAGTAAACCCTAAAACTGTAAATCAGTAAATCAAACTGGTCATACCACACTGCCCACATCATCCATTGAATCTGTTGACCAGCTGACTGATTCATTGATTCAAGTCATATTTTATAATATAACACAAAACTTTTATTGAGTTTTTGCTTTTTCTTTAAACATTTTGTTTTTATTAAAAATTTATTCTTTATGTTTATAACTTTAAAATTTGCATTTTTGCATACCCTAAAGTATAAAATTAGTAACGTAATCAAATTACCTTCCTATCCTTCCATGATCTATTGATCGGTTACCTATTTATCCGTCTGACTTCATTGATTCATGAGATCAAGTCATATTTATTAAACAGCTGTTTATACACTCAGCAGTGCAAATCAGTAAAACAAATCAAATTACCTTCGTATCCTTCCATGATCTATTGATCTATTGATCTATTGATCTATTGATCTATTGATCTATTGATTCAAGTCATATTTTGTATAACATAACACAAAAACTTTTATTTATTTTGTTACTTTACACATTTTGTTTTTACTAAAAAATTTATTTATTTTGTTTTATTTGCATTAATATAAAAATTTATTTATTTTTATTTGCTTTAAGCATTTTGTTTTTACTAAAAACTTTATTCTTTTTATGTTTATAACTTAAAAATTTTGCATTTTTACATACCCTAAAGCAGTAAATCAGTAAATCAGTAATCAAATTACCTTCCTATCCTTCCATGATCTATTGATCTATTGATCTATTGATCTATTGATCTATTGATCTATTGATTCAAGTCATATTTTCTATTAAAATTGTTATGTTTTTACATACCTCTAAAGTAGTAAATCAGTAAACAGTAAATCAAACTGTCTTCCAGCCACCCTCCTACCCTTCCATGATCTATTGATCTATTGATCTATTGATTCAAGTCATATTTTGTATAATATAACACAAAACTTTTATTTATTTTTGTTTTGTTTCTTTAAACATTATGTTTTTACTATAAAAATTTATTTATTTTGTTTTATTTGCTTTAAACATTTTGTTTTTACTAAAAAATTTGCATTTTTACATACCTTAAAGCAAAACAGTAAATCAGTAAATCAAACTGCCCTCCATACCCTCCTGCCCTTCCATGATCTATTGATCTATTGATCTATTGATCTATTGATCTATTGATTCAAGTCATATTTTGTATAATATAACACAAAACTTTTATTTATTTTGTTTTTTTTTTAAACATTTTGTTTTTACTAAAAATTTATTCTTATAAAATGATAACTTTAAAGTAAATCTGGCATTTTTACATACTAAAGCTAGAACTAGCAAATCCAGTAAATCAGTAAAGCAGTAAATCAGTAAATCAGTAAATCAAACTATCATCCAACTACCCTCCTACCCTTCCATGATCTATTGATCTATTGACCTATTGAGCTATTGATGTATCTATTGACTCATTGATTCAAGTTTATATTTTGTAAAAACATAACACGTAAAACTTGATTATTTTGTTTGTTTTCTTTAATCATTGCGGCTGTGTTATAAAAATTTACGATTGTTTTATTTTTACTATAAAAATTTATTTATTTTGTTTTATTTGCTTTAAACATTTTGTTTTTACTAAAAAATTTATTCTTTTTATGTTTATAACTTAAAAATTTTGCATTTTTACATACCTTAAAGCAGTAAATCAGTAAATCAGTAAATCAAACTGCCCTCCAAACCCTCCTACCCTTCCATGATCTATTGATCTATTGATCTATTGATCTATTGATCCATTGATTCAAGTCATATTTTGTATAACATAACACAAAAACTTTTATTTATTTTTTTTTTGTTTCTTTAAACATTTTGTTTTTACAAAAATTTATTCTTTTTATGTTTATAACTTAAAAATTTTGCATTTTTACATACCCTAAAGCAGTAAATCAGTAAATCAGTAAATCAGTAAAGCAGTAAATCAGTAAATCAGTAAATCAAACCATCCACCTATCCTCCTACCCTTCCATGATCTATTGATCTATTGACCTATTGATCTATTGATCTATTGATCTATTGATTCAAGTCATATTTTTGTATAACATAACACAAAAACTTTTATTTATTTTGTTTTGTTTTCTTTAAACATTATGTTTTTACTATAAAAATTTATTTATTTTGTTTTATTTTTACTATAAAAATTTATTTATTTTGTTTTATTTGCTTTAAACATTTTGTTTTTACTAAAAAATTTATTCTTTTTATGTTTATAACTTAAAAAATTTATTTATTACGTAAAAATTTGCATTTTTACATACCTTAAAAGCAAACTAGATCAGTAAATCAGTAAATCAACTGCCTCCCATAAATTTCCTACTCCTTCCATGATCATTGATCTACGACCAGCGATCGTCATATTTTTGTATAATATAACACAAAACTTTTATTTTATTTTTGTTTTGTTTTCTTTAAACTTTTTGTTTTTTACTAAAAAATTTATTCTTTTTATGTTTATAACTTAAAAATTGCATATTTACATACCTTAAAGCAGTAAATCAGTAAAGCACAGTAAATCAGTAAAATCAGTAAATCAAACTATCATCCAACTAGCTCCTACCCTTCCATGATCTATGATCTATTGATCTATTATTGATCTATTGATCTATTGATTCAATTTACTATTTTGTATAACATAACACAAAAACTTTTATTTATTTTGTTTTGTTTTCTTTAATCATTATGTTTTTACTATAAAAATTTATTTATTTTGTTTTATTTTTACTATAAAATTTATTTATTTTGTTTTATTTGCTTTAAACATTTTGTTTTTACTAAAAATTATTCTTTTATGTTTATAACTTAAAAATTTTGTATTTTTACTAAAAATTTGTATTTTTACATACTAAAGCAGTAAATCAGTAAATCAGTAAATCAAACTGCTGCCCTCCAAACCCTCCTACCTTCCATGATCTATTGATCTATTGATCTATTGATCTATTGATCCATTGATTCAAGTCATATTTTGTATAATATAACACAAAACTTTTATTTATTTTTGTTTTGTTTCTTTAAACATTTTGTTTTTACTAAAAAATTTATTCTTTTTATGTTTATAACTTAAAAAATTTGCATTTTTACATACCTTAAAGCAGTAAATCAGTAAATCAGTAAACCAGTAAAGCAGTAAATCAGTAAATCAGTAAATCAAACTATATCCAACCACCTCCTACCCTTCCATGATCTATTGATCTATTGATCTATTGATCTATTGATCTATTGATTCAAGTCATATTTTGTATAACATAACACAAAAACTTTTATTTATTTTTGTTTTGTTTTCTTTAAACATTATGTTTTCACTATAAATTTATTTATTTTGTTTTATTTTTACTATAAAAATTTATTTATTTTGTTTTATTTGCTTTAAACATTTTGTTTTTACTAAAAAATTTATTCTTTTTATGTTTATAACTTAAAAATTTTGCATTTTTACATACCCTAAAGCAGTAAATCAGTAAATCAGTAAATCAAACTACCCACTCTATCCTCCTACCCATTCGTGATCTATTGATCTATTGATCTATTGATCTATTGATCTATTGATTCAAGTCATATTTTGTATAACATAACACAAAAACTTTTATTTATTTTGTTTTGTTTCTTTAAACATTATGTTTTTACTATAAAATTTATTTATTTTGTTTTATTTTGTTTAAAACATTTTGTTTTTACTAAAAAATTTAAATTTTTATGTTTATAACTTTATGTTTTTACATACCTTAAAGCAGTAAATCAGTAAATCAGTAAATCAGTAAATCAAACTACCCATTCCACCCTCCTACCCATCCATGATCTATTGATCTATTGATCTATTGATTCAAATCATATTTTGTATAACATAACACAAAAACTTTTATTTATTTTTGTTTTGTTTTCTTTAAACATTTTGTTTTTACTATAAAAATTTATTTATTTTGTTTTATTTTTACTATAAAAATTTATTTATTTTGTTTTATTTGCTTTAAACATTTTGTTTTTACTAAAAATTTATTCTTTTTATGTTTATAACTTAAAAATTTTGCATTTTTACATACCTTAAAGCAGTAAATCAGTAAATCAGTAAATCAAACTGCCATCCTACCCATTCGTGATCCATTGATCTATTGATCTATTGATCTATTGATCTATTGATTCAAGTCATATTTTGTATAACATAACAAAAACTTTTATTTATTTTGTTTATAACTTAAAATATTTGCATTTTTACATACCCTAAAGTTAGTAAATCCGTAACTAATATCAGTAAATAAAACTAACCGTCGTAACCTACCATGATCTATTGTTCTATTGAGCTATTGATCTATTGACTATTGATCTATTGATCTCATGTCACATATAGTTATTCTTCTTTGTAATAACAGAAAATAAATTCCCTTTGCTATAGCCATTGTTGCTAGAAATGTCGTGTTTGTTGCTGTACTGTTACAGTTGTTGATGTTGCTGTTAATGAAGGTAGCGCTTGTTATTGCACGGTTGCAGTTGTTGATGTTGTTGCTGAGTTGTTGTTTTTTCGTTGCTGTTGTTATAATGTTGCTATTGGTATTGTTGTTGTTGTTTTTGTTGTTGCTGTTGTTGTTGTTGTAGTTGTTGTTGATGTTAGTGTTGTTTCTGTTATTATTACTGCTCATACCACATGTCTGTTAAATGAAATACAACACTCTTCAAATTATATCTTTAAAATATTAATGTTAATTTTTATTAACATGGTAATATTTTGAAAACTAAACAAAAAATACATATCATCCTAACC
>JABUQX010145195.1:0-15000 GCA_015478945.1 Trachelipus rathkii | reverse complement strand
ATTATCAGTAATATTGTAACAAAAATTCTTCTTAACCTTGCTCTGGCATCAAAGTAACCCAACCATTAATTGCAACATAACAAAGTTTTTTAAACCAAACATAACATAAAATAAGTTCTTTGTATAAACATAGTAAAATGTAATAGTTTACTGATTTTGCTAGGAAATCACTAAACAGTAATCAAAACTACCTGTCCTCTGCATTTCTCACCACCCACCCTTCCGTAATTATTGATATATTATTCAAAGTCATATTTTCGAGTATCATTTTGGATAAACATAACATAAAAATAAATTTTATATATAAATTTTGACCAACGAATTTATACTAACGTAACAAAGTTTTTTTAACATCAGTAAAGCTTAACATATCATAACCTGAACTGAGAATATAATGTACAACAACAAAACTAACATACCTTTACGCTCGAATAAAACAGTCAACATTACCAAAGCCCATACTTACCAGTAAAGTAACTAATATTGCATACAGAACGTAGCCTGTTCACACTTTTTCAAACGTATCTGTCACATATCATTTGTATTTTTACCTTTAACATAGTAATATTTAACAAAATTTATCATAACCTACCTAATTATAATATAAAAGATCCAGGCTGCGGAGCCGAGCGGGTCGTTGGAGTTTGGGGAGTCGGTAGTTTGAAGAGGGTGGGATTCTTCCAGAGTTTTGAGCCTCCTGTTTCCGGTAATTTTGAAGAGGGTGGAGTCGGAGTCGGAGTCGGAGTTCGGTAATTTTCAAGTGGTCGGAGTCGGAGCGGAGTCGGAGTCGGAGTCGGTAACTTTCAAGATAGAGTTGGAGCCTGTATACCAAACCGATCAAAGTTATAAATTGTACCTGTAAATATTTTCAACTCACTATGCAAGTTTATTGACCTCGACTCTACATCACAAAAATGCAATTGCAAACTTCTGAAGATTTTTAACCAGCACCTATGTTTCACTTGGATTATATTCCTCATTAAATTCAAACCTTCAACTAAAAACATCTTTATTTAAGATACCTGAAGGAATAAAAGACCTATATTTAATAGGAAATTTCATTGACAATGATATACTAGCTGTTGTTTGTGTTGATCCAACTTATGTAAAGTTTAATTGAAGAAGAAATAACAAAACTAAATCTGCACTTGCAATGTGGCCATTTGTGGCCAGTAAAGGTTGCAGGGAAGTTCAAGAAGAAAAGTGGATACATCTAAACATGTTGTAAGTGATGAAACTACAACTATCTTCCGTTACTATTTCAAGCCTGCTTTCAGAAAGCTCAGATGAGTATGAAAAGCTTCTAAATATTGAAGAGCCCAGTTGTCGATTGGTTCAAGAAAAAGGTCAAGATCCTTCCTAATCTTTGTACACAATATTCCATAACTTAAATAAAATTTCTTTGCTGCACTGAAAGAAGTTGAAAATTTATGTAACTTCGAAGAGTATCAAGACATTGTACAAGAAGCTGAAATTGCTGTTACTGCTCTACCTCCAACGCAAGTTAGCGTGGAACTGCTTTTTCTGCTCTTCGCATTATAAAATCAGACCAAAGAGGAAAAATGAAGGAGAACCTGGCAGATGCTATTCTATTTTTAAGAACTAATCATTCAATGAGTAGATGATATTAGATGCAAGTTCATGTAACTAAGGTAAGCGTAGAGAGAGGAGAGAGAGAGATAGAGTATATATATATATATATATATATATATATATATATATATATAAAGAGTAGTATATATATATATATATATTTATATATATATATATAGAATAAAGAGAGTATATAAATATATATATGCGGTTGATATATATATATATATATATATATATATATATATATATATATATATATATATATATATATATATATATATATAGATCTACAACACCTTCCCTAAATTATTTAAGTTATCAAAATATTTTGATGGCTTAAGTCTCTTAATTATAATTTTTAATAATAATAAAAATAATAGTTAATCAAAGCAAATTAAGAGTATATGTTTTATTAATAGAAATGAGGAAACATATTTGTAGTTGGTGAAGATTTCTTAGTTGAAGTGGCTGTTGTTCCATATATATATATATATATATATATATATATATATATATATAAAAGTTTATATATATATATATATATATATATATATATATATATATATATATATATATATATATATATATATATATATATATATATATATATATATATATATATATATATATATATATATATATATATTCTTCTTTTTTCTCCCAGGAAGGGATTCTTTCATCCTGTCACGCAAGCATCTTTCTCCAGACGTCCCTCTCCTGCACTATTCCTCTTCTCTTCAGTTCTATATCTAAAGCTGACTGCTTTTGCCCGAAGATAGTCCTAAAGATATGCATTTCTGTCTTACCAAGTTGTGGTCTTCTGCCCTCAAAAAAGATGGTGTTTCATGTCTGATAGCACTTGATATATCTATGCATTTTGACAGGTTGTGAATCTCGGCTCATGCATCTTTTGTGTGCCATCTTCTTCATACCTATCTTCTCTACTATTATTTCTTATCCTGTCTCTCTTACTCTTTCCAATCATAGTTCTTAATATCCTCATCTCCCCCGCTTGTATTCTACTCTCCTCTCTTCTCGTTGTTGTCCATGTTTCCGCTCCGTACAGCAGTGTGGGAGTCAGTATGCTGTTAAAAATCACTTTTTAACCTCTATTCCGATGTTTCTATCTTTCATCATGGGGTATACCGCTTTCATAACTAACTTTCCATTCTTCGCGTAATCTCTTCTCCACTTCCTCCCCTTCTGTTAAAACATCTTCCGAGATAATTGCAGGTATTACAGCCTTTACCCTCCTCCTCTCACCATCATTCTCATCCTCTCCTCATTTCCTCCGGTTACTGTTAATATCTCTGTCTTCTGTATGTTCATCTTCATCCCTGCTTCCTCCAACTCCTCCGCAAACAACTCCAACACCTCTCGAACGCCTCTCTTCTCTCCTCAGTTCCACCATGCCTGTGATCTGCCTGAGGCTAGCCAGTGTCCCTTCTAAATCTCCCACAAACATAGGGAACATGGATACAAGTCTATAAAGATTTTACTACTTGAACAAGTTTTTCTAGGGGACACAATAAGAAATGTAAACATGTAACCTTGATTCATTCTGTATTAGTGTTTAAAATTTTTGAATGCTTCCGTATATTTGTTGGAGCGTGACTCACTCCCATTGTGGAAAGTTGATTGATAGGTATATGATTGTTAGGCATCATATAGTATATATTCTGACGCAGTCAGTGGCGAGTTTTTAGTTAGTTATTAAAGCAACCGCATGTTAGAACAGTATCACAATAAACTTATTAAAGCTTGTATTGTGGTTAGCATGAACCTTAGCTAAAGATTTTACTTTTGTGGTAGTAGTTGGCGTATATATTATATTGACCTTTGTTTAGGAAATTGACAGGCCTTAGGGTGTGGTATAGGTCATGGGCATGTATTTGATAAATATTTAGTTGACTGGAACAGTCTCGATAGGTCCATGCAGCCTCTAACTGGTTCTTTGTTTATATATATATATATATATATATATATATATATATATATATAGATATAGGTGTCTATAGAGCTGTTATATATATATATATATATATATATATATATATATATATATATATTAAAGATATTCTACTCTTGACGTAGTTTGTATTTATTAGTTGCGAACCCTTTGGCATAAAGCAAAACTATAATTTAAAATGAATTTATTAATACACTTGAAACATAATTAAAGTTAAAACAATGTTAAAATGTTTCTATATTCCATGAGTTAATGGTATTATTTAAAACAAATTGCAAAAGTCTTTCGCTTCATATCAAGAAGCCTCATTCGGCTGCCTCTATGTTTAAAACACCAACTCTGGAATATGACTGAACAAAAATATTTCGAAGAATCTGGTGCTGAATTTTTATTTTTCATGAGCAATGACATGGGTAGTTAAGTGGTTGAAAATATTTGTCCGTTGGATTTTATATTATGTGTATTCGAAAAATAACTTAGGAAAAATTATGAACTTGTTCTGAATTGGGGTACGATATAGCAATTACTTATTGTAAGGATATAGGGAGGGGGGGGGGGGAGAGAAAGAAGATTAAGATGAGGGGGTTATATTTTGAGGATGTCTTTCATAATATAGTTGTTCAATTTTTTTGATGGTTGGAGAATGAAATTTTAAAAGCTTGTGTTGCAAATAGTCTAATTTATGTTCACCTTGCATATTATTGAAATTATTGAAATTGTGTATGCAATAGGTTTCAATTAATTTTCTTTTTTGATGGTTGGAGATGTTGATTAGATTTTGCATGGAATTGATGTTGATAGAGTGGTTGAATTGTGATCTGTGTGTGGTTAGTGATGAATTTTGAGTGTCGTTTTGTAGATCATCTGAGTGTTGACTTTTTCTTCTGGTGAAGTTGTTTGTTTCGCCTATGTATGTTTTTGTGCAATGGTTGCAAGGTATGGTGTATATACATTGTAGAGGTTCGGGGGGTGGTTTTGGTGGATGGAAGAGTTTTTTTAAAGGGAGAGCATTGGTGGAAGTGAGTGTGATGTTTTGGGGTATGTATTTTTTAAGGTTTTGTGTATTTTTTAGAGGGATGGGAAGGTAGGAGGTGTTTTGAGGATTGTTAGTTGGGGGGGGAATGGTATTGTTATTATAGTATTTTGATCTTGCTTTTTTGTAAGCTTTATTGATGATGTATGTAGGATATTGTAGTTTGGTGAACGTATTTCGGATAAGATTATTCTCTTTGTTAAGATTGATGGGAGAGCAGATTCTGAGGGCTCTAATGTATAGTGCAGTGAGGGTGGCTATTTTTATGGAAGTGGAATGCGAGGAGAACCAGTGTATGTAAGAGGGATTGGAGGTAGGTTTTCGGTATACAGAAAAGCTGAGGTTGAAAGAGTTGTGCCAAGAGATTAGTGTGTCTAAGAAAGGAAGTGTGGAGTTGTGAGGGTATTCTAATGTATATTGTATGGAAGGATGTATATTATTAAAGATAACTACACAAGCCCAACATTCCTCTCCGTCCTATCATCTCCAACACCAACTGCCCCACCTATAAACTGTCAGCCTGGCTTTCAACACAACTAAAACCTCTCATAAACAATATCTCTAAAACACACATAACCAATTCCATAGACTTCATACAAAAAATACGTAATTTAAATCCTTGCACACACAACTTTTACAGTTTTGATGTCACCTCATTATTCACTTCTGTCCCAGTCCATACAACCCTCAATATGCTAGAACAACACATTCTTAATAACAACATACAGCTCTCATATCCTCTTCCACTTCTACTAAACTTAATACATCTCTCTTTAGAACATAGTTTTTTCCAATTCCAAAATTCATTCTTCCTACAAAAAAACGGACTCAGCATGGGATCCCCTTTGTCACCTACTCTAAGCAATATATACATGGAACTCACAGAACTCTACCATATCCTTCCTCTTCCTGAACTCCAAAATTCCAACTGGCACCGCTATGTTGATGACATTTTCGTATCCTTACCACACAACATAGACCCCACCAACATATTACAACACATTAATAACATACATCCTTCCATACAATATACATTAGAATACCCTCACAACTCCACACTTCCTTTCTTAGACACACTAATCTCTTGGGACAACTCTTTCAACCTCAGCTTTTCTGTATACCGAAAACCTACCTCCAATCCCTCTTACATACACTGGTTCTCCTCGCATTCCACTTCCATAAAAATAGCCACCCTCACTGCACTATACATTAGAGCCCTCAGAATCTGCTCTCCCATCAATCTTAACAAAGAGAATAATCTTATCCGAAATACGTTCACCAAACTACAATATCCTACATACATCATCAATAAAGCTTACAAAAAAGCAAGATCAAAATACTATAATAACAATACCATGATCTAGAAGGCTGAAATTTGGCCAAAGGATTCGGATTCGAAGCCGGCACCGGTGCTGGCTCCGGTGCGGTGCCGAGTTAGTAAATATTTGTATAATAATATAATATTTGTATTTTTATAAATGTTATCAAACCCGTAGATAGAACTGTGGACCTACTACTTGGGTTATGTCTCCTTCGCTATTCAATTTGTATATGGATGGGGTTATGAAAGAATTAGGGAGGTGTGGCAGGGGAATGGTGTTAGAATGATTGATGAATCACAAGAGAGAGTGAAGGTGCCATACCTATTATATGCGGATGGTTTGTCGTGTGGTGAACTGAATAGAGGTTGAAATGATTGGATAGGGATTTCAGCAGGGTGTGTAAAAGGACGGGTTGGAACGTAAACGTAGATAAGAGTAAGGTTATGATTATGAGGAGGACAACTATTTGGTGAGATCTTATGTTGATGCAGAGTAGCTGGAAAATCAAGTTTCTGTTTAAATATTTGGGGGATATAAGTTGGACGATAATGAAACAGATGATGCAGAGGGTAGTAGGAAAGTTGTGGTCGACAGGGAAGGTGACTACTGTAAATTAAATCGTTGGTGGATGTAAATGGAATAAAGTCTCTTGAGATGTGGAAAGTATCCTTACATGAGGGTATAAGTTGTTACCTGTGTTAATGTATGTAGTGATCATATCTATAAAAGGTATAGATCTAAAGTACAACGTGTTCAGATGAACAATCTTAGTAGCGTGTTAGGTGTGAGAAGAATTGATAAATGAGTAAATGAACGTGGCTAGAGAAGTGTAGGGTGTGAAGAAAGCGAACAATGAGAGAATAAAGGAAAGTACATGAGTTGTTTGGTCATGTGGAAAGGATAGATGATAGTCGGTTTGTTAAGTGGATGGTATAGTGGTGAGTGTGCTGGAATCGACCGGCTGGGGTTATGGAAAAAAAGTGGATTGACCTAGTAAATGAATGCCTAGAGGAGAGAAATGTGAGTTTGGCAGAGGCGAGAAGAAAGGTACATAATAGAAAGAGAATGGTGGGGTTTTGGGAGAGGTTGTATTCACCCAATATGAATGAACCCTATATTGAACAGACATAGTAAATGTCACAAACACGTTAGTTCAGGGTAGATTTCGACTGCGATGATTACGCATCCCTTTACAGATAAAGCGTGTCGATGAATCTGGATGGGTTTTTCACTGGACTAACCCCCCCCCTTTTACATTTTCTGCTCCTGTGCATACACGCGTCCATCCCAGCCTCTTTGGAAAGAAGGCGGTGATGATATATTATATTAGTATATATATATATATATAGGTATATATATATATATATATATATATATATATATATATATATATATATATATATATATATATATATATATATATATATATATATATATATATATATATATATATATATATATATAGTTATATATATATATATATATATATATATATATATATATATATATATATATATATAATAATAATAATAAATAATAATAATAATAATAATAATAATAATAATAATAATAATAAATAATAATAATAATAATAATAATAATAATAATAATAAATAATAATAATAATAATATTAATAATAATAATAATAATAATAATAATAATAATAATAATAATAATAATAATTATAATAATAATAATAATAATAATAATATTAATAATAATAATAATAATAATAATAATATTAATATTAATAATAATATTAATAATAATAATAATAATAATAATAATAATAATAATAATAATAATAACAATCATATTAATGGTACATTAATAATACATTAGTTCAAATAATGATGATAACAATAATATAGATTTAAAAAAGAATATCTTTCTGTTTTCGTACTTTATGTTAAGGAATGTTTTTTAGTAATATTTCAGCATAGTTTTTCCTGGCTTTCCTCTCTCTTCTCTCTCTCTCTCTCTCTCTCTTCATAAAGTTAGTACAAATAGATGTTATAATACAATTTTTCTTCCATTTGCTCCCATGTCTAAATATGAAATATTGTTAGACCTTTCAACGTTCAAATTATTTAATCCCAAAATTCCTCAAATATGCTTCTAAATAAACCTTTTAAGACTAAAAGTTATCATTTGTTATTTTTATTTAGGTACAGAAAACTGCTTAAAATGATATCAAAGTTGAGAACCATTTTATTATGTATACTCTTTTGATCTTCACAAACAAAAGCTGATTTATACGCTATCTCCACGTGGTAGCAATGTGTTTACAATGCAAGTGAATTGCCACCCCCAAACCACATGCATGGTATCAAAGGGAAATAGAATGCATGATAGATTGTATGAGGGAGTTGTTCTTACATGAAATAACTGATGGTACGACATTAAAACAGGGTATTAGTTTCATATTTGCGTAATAGCAAAAGACCATAAACCATTGGAATGATTGTTCTCAACAGTATCTTAATTTCGATGTAAAATTGGAAACAAACCGATTAGGGCCGTCACTTTAGAGATGCATATATTGTGCTTTAATGACCCAACTTGTTATAGTACGACTCTTATCGTTTGTGCATTTTGAATATTTAAAATATTATAAATTTATAGAATTCAAGTTTCATATAACTAATGGGATGACCTTAGTACTTTCTTATAACTAATGTAGTTCAAAACATTTATAGTAAATGAATTTAGTACAAGATATTGTCTATTTATTCTACTTGAATTTTTTTAAAATGATTTTTCCACCCAAAAGAATTCCCTCTTCATGGTTGTCTTGATTTAAATTAAATAGAAACATCCATTTCCTATTTGAGAGAAACAACAAAATTTAAAAATTATATCTCTAATCCAAAATGTTCAAACCTCATGCTATAAATTTCTTACTAATTAGAATAAATAAAAACAGTAAGATATCTAAAGTTTTTTTCACCTTTCTGAAAATTTTTACAATATTAGTAAATCACTTTTTTTTCTAAGAAATTAGAAATTGTATTAAATTCTGTTAGTTTAAACATTTTTATTTAATAACAATTTTTTTGTTCCTGAAAATTATTGCAGATTGTTCGTGTGTCATTGGAGGTTTTGGACGGCATAAACCTCAAATTAGTCGGGGTGTGACTTCAGCAACGTTTATGTATTTAAAGGAAGACATTTACCATCACTGATGTAGCGCTGAATACTCATGAGAAGGCAGCCTCCTTATAGGTCAATCATAAAGAACATTTTTCATCAAATATTAACTTTGGGGTTTTCTTTTAATAAAATTATTATTATGTGTAATGAAACTTTTGGAAATTTTTTAGAAATATTTTGTTTGAAAATAATTGAATCTTAAACGGTAGCATGGAAGCTACTTTTATAAAATGCAAGAAATCTTCTTTTGTCTTATGTATTTCATCATAAACATCATGAAATTTTAGAAACCTTTTTGAACCACCCTCCCCCAACCCCCTCCTATGCTTATTAAAACATAAATAGTTTAAATTTTTTTTAAACCAGTACAATCAAATACTTTCTACAGCCCTGATTATGATGTAAACGGCACTAGGTTTGTGCTAAAACGGTAAGACGGAGATTTCAATACCTACTACCACTCCAATACGATATAGATAATCCTTTGGAGGTTTGCGATCTTCGCGAAACTTCAAAAATATTCAAAATTACAATTTATGGACCCATAATTATGCTTTGGAGGCAATAATTGCCTAAAAGTGAGTTTCCACTTATTTTGTTTTAATGTCTTAGTTAGTCCTTATACTAATAGACATAATAATGTTAGAAAAGTGAGTATATTTTTTTGTTTATTTGTATTAACTTTATCTCTTATTTTTAGAGTGACTGACACAGAGTTTTATGAAATTTTTTATTACATTACATTTAACCATAATAAATATTCTTTAAATATTTTATATCTATATCATTGTATCTGAAATGAGACAAAGGAAACTTCTAAATATCAACCCACATCTTTAATTCGTATTTTCAGCAAAAAATTTAAATCTACTCTTTAAACGTAACTTTGAAATGTTGTACCTTGGATTATTCTCTTTAATGGTTTGTCAATATTCAAACTCTAAAAATAAAAACAGTTTGATAATAAATTAAAAATATTAAATATTAAATTAAATATTGTGAAATGCTTTCAGGAGTTTTGAGCTGATATCAAATCAAAACTGGTTTCAAAGTGCGTTTTCAAATCTAAGTTCGGAAATTGAGCGTATCACAGATGTTTATCATATTGGAATCCGTGTACCTTATTGGTGAAAATTTTAACCAATCATAGAATGTACTTGACTGTGTACCAACACCTTCGTTTTATAAGCATATGACTTTTCTTCATCTATATTTAGGATCGGTATCTGGCAAAGATTTTAGTCAACGTATCTTTTCCAAAAAATATCTGAATAGGTGGGGTGATTGAAAATAAATGTAATCCTGATTACAAGCTTTTATTTACATTATCTCTCCTAAATTTATTTTCAAATTTCTTTTCTGATCATTTCTATTACAATTTAATTGACTGTGTGAGATTGTTGTCAAGTGGAAAGTAATGTTAGAAAACTAGTGTTAGGAAACGCCAAAAATTATCAGTATATCTATACCAAGAAGATATTTGGCTGTATTTGTGGAAGTAATTATTGATCATAAAATTCCATGTATAAGTTTGCCAAGACTAGCCTGAGACTACCCTATACCGGCACCAAAAATTTGTTTATAATATTTGCTACAATTTGAAAAACGCCTTGTTGCATGCAGATATCAATCAGTTTTATGAAATTTCTTTATGGTAGGGTTGTGGTTTCTAGATTTTGATTTAACATTCGGGTAGCTGGGTTATGGCGAGATACAGAAAAAGATCAAAACCGGAACCTTACTGATTTGGTATGATATATTTGTCCTATGTAATATCACTGTGAGATGTTTGTTGGTTTTGACATGTGAAGATGATGATTTTTCCAAGTAAATGAGAAAATATTTCTGTTAAATAGTGATATTTAAATTTAGAAAATTATCACCAACGCAAAATTATTGGTCCCCAGCGTTATATTTTCTTTGTATCTTTGGTATCCCGTAAAAGTAATGGAAGCTGTAGCTAATAATGATAGGTTTTATAAATGTCTTTAGAGTTATAAGCTTCTTAAATGTGCTTTTAGTTATATGTTTGAGAACAATGATTAATATTATGTTTTTCATGTGTTTTTGTCGTCTGTTCGAACATTTTATCTCTTTGGTTTAAAACGGTACGATTCATGATTACAATTCCAGCTCCTCGACGTCGTCTTATAGTAGATATTTTCGCTCACAAGTCGCACACATGGTTTGTTGAAAAAGCATTTTGGGATTTGTAATTTGTTTTTGAAACGATTTACTTTGGTTAATGGCAAAGTATTTTATTGAGCAAAAGTGTTTTTTGTTTCAATGAATTGATCGATGGTTAATTCCAATGTTAAAAGGTAGCACAGGAAAAATCTTCAACCTTAATCCCAGTTTCTTCCTTTAACTACAATTCAAAGATTTTGACATTATTTAGTTAGTAAATGACCCCCACGTTGACGTCTTGGCACTGTCTAACATACTGTAAATAAATGTATATTTATCAATTTATAAAGGAAATTCATCAGACAAAATGTTATCAAAATCACGTCTTGTAATCAAAGATTTCATTCACATTTTCCAATCGTCCCACCTATATTAAGAAAAATAATCATAGTCATTTTCCAAGATCTGGCAGAAAACTGATCCAAATATATAGATGAAGAAACGCTATATTCCTTGGTTCAAATTTAGCACAAAAGCAAAGGATTTCGCTAAAAAGCAACAATATTCATGCAAACAGAGCTTCTATGAAAAGCAAATCAAACACCCATGAATATTTCTGCTGACCTTATTTTCTGTCTTATACAGAACAACTCTATAATATGAGATTACAATTAAAGAAATTATTTAATAAGCACCTGTCACTAAATTTTTAAATACACTCACCAACCCTTTATACACAATACTTTTTCACAACTGCCACCTTCTTGGCTTTGGAGAGTCTACAGTTTGACTTATGCAATGATCACCCAAAGCTATATATGATTATGATGGAACCATGAAAACATTAAAATTACCTTTTGAGCAAAATAAATGTGACGTCCGAAAGGGCAATATAAAAAAATGCAATTGCTAAACACATCATAAATGACCATATAATAAACTATACCGATGCCTCTTTTATTTTCAAATCCAAATCAATACTCCACCGTTCATTAATCTTCATGATCAAAACCTTCCAATTTCAATATTTCCACTGAATTTTTCGATTTTGATGCAATTGCCAAAAAACTATATTGAAAAACCTTCGAATGAATTATCTTACGTCTGGCAAATGTAACGTACCACATTACAGCGAAATATTATTTTAACAACTTATCGTACATTCGTAGATTGATCTGGGTTTCGTCATTTACACTTTACCTTCTCTTTAAAGTACGAGAAAGAACTCGGCTATAATCGTGTAACATTGTTTAGTTTATGCTATGTTTTTTTCTAATCAATATCTGAGGGTTTTGCTATTTTAACTTTTATTATCTTTGAATATTAAGAACGAGAACAAGAAAACATAGAAAAACAAGAAAAACAAACAGGAACACCAAAAGAACAGGAACAAGAAAGCCAAAGACAAATACAAAGATCTTAATCTGGACATAATGAAAGGATTCTTGCTCAATAATCTAATAATAAAATAAGAGAAACTCCCAATTGAGTTTACAAAAAGCCTCAGTTCATAAAAAAAAAAAACAAAACATAGTCATAACTAGAAGTGATAAGGGCAATAGTATTGTAATCCTAAACACACAAGACTACATCAACAAGTGTCAAACTTTACTCAATGATCCCAATACCTATACTCCCCTAACAAAGAACCCCCAAAAAACTCTTTCGATAACTATAATAGTAAATTTAAACAGATCACAAAAAACTATACCGAAATTCACACTCACAAAAAGCTCAAATGACCGATTTATCGAAATTCTACGGTATTCCCAAACTTCACAAACAAAATATCCCCTTCCGCCCTATAATTCTCTAATACAAATTGTAATGCGTATAAACTATCCGCATGGCTTTTCGAAATTTCTCAAACCTCTATAGGTAACATATCCCCAGCTCAATATGTGGAATACCCTGATTTTATACAAAAATCATCATCTCAATTCAATCCATCACCTTAAGCTGGATATAAAACTACATTCACTTCAGTCCCTGGTCAGCAGATACACCTGATCTCTAGAAACCCATTTAAATCAAATAATATTATCCTTTCTACCCATTCCTTTGGATTAAAAACTCATTTTACTAACCCTCGATCACAATTTTTTCATCTTCGACAATAAATATTACAAACAAACATCAGCCTTATCAATGGGCTCCCCCCTCTCACCAACTCTGGCAAATATATGCATGGAATTATTGGAAAACAACTACATCATACCATTCACCCAACCTCCTCATACCACCTGGCTACGCTACGCTGACGCTACGCATACGCTACGCTACGCTTAAATTTTCTTGATATCTATTTTATCCGGTATCCAGCTAATTCACTATCCGGCCCATCCTTAATATATATATATAGCAGCAGTATATATATAAAGATAGCATATATATATAGCATATATATATATATATATATATATATATATATATATATATATATATATATTTATTATGTTCTATATATATATATATATATATATATATATATATATATATATATATATATATATATATATATATTGACGAAAAATTTACCCATGTACCTTCGAAAAATAAAAACAAGAGAATTGAAGGAAAGAAAAGCTAAACCGTGATCTAGACAATGGAAACAAAACCCTTTTTTCATCTTCAAAATTTAAATTACCCCTATGTAATAAATAAAGCCTAAACATAAAGATAAAGAAAATATCACCTCCCAATACCATCATATTAAAAAACACAAATAATACTCAAAAAAGAAAGATCATAGAATCAGTATACATTTACAATAAAAATAACTTCAATAAACAATTAGGTGAATATAGGCTTGATTCAGTACAAAATTCTATAATTCTTTCATCAAAATACTTTCATCAACTAAAAACTGAAATAACAACCAACCAAAATCATTCCCAAATTCCTTCCATTCCATGACAGTATAATAGCCACTCAGTCTCCCGAAGGAGGTGTACGTAACCGTACACGAAAGCTCGAAGCTACCCTTAATTATAAAATGTAGTGTTTTAATATTAAAAGAATTAAGTGCCCCGTGTATAGATTAAAACTTAGTTTTAAACTTCCCAATTTTAGTCCCGTGATTAAAAAATAAAATAATTTTACTATATATATATAGAATATATATATAAGAGGGTATATATATATATATATATATATAGTATATATTTCATATATATATATTACTAAGGTTATTATTATTAGTTAAGCAACATATATATGTTGAGTTATTATATATATGAGTCTAGAGAAATATATATATATATATATTATATATATATATATATATATATATATATATATATATATATGAGCAGCAAAGGTCGTCAAAGTAAAGTTAGTATATATATATATATGCAGCATATATATATATATATAGTTATATATATATATAGAGGAGGATGGTTAGAACAAACTATAGTTATATATATATATATATGTTATATTATATATATATATATATAGAGATATGGTGTATATATATATATATATATATATATAGTATATATGTTATATATATATTATTATATTATTATATATTAAGTTATATATATATATATATATATATATATATATACATATACATACATATATGTTATAATCTGTGGTGAAAAGTTTCTAACTTTGTATGTTTCCTTGGTGATGGTGTGAAGTATGCAACTCGTATATATATATATATATATATATATATATATATATATATATATATATGAAAAGTAAGTGCACGAAAACGCTTGTGCTGCTTCAATGATAAATGCGAAAACGGCTAAACACCCCAAACTGATCCTGTTCAAAGCACACC
>JABUQX010145194.1:10000-24014 GCA_015478945.1 Trachelipus rathkii | reverse complement strand
AAACAATATTATTCAACATATATATATATATATATATATATAGAGCAGTGATACAGCAAATATATATATATATATATATATATATATATATATATATGTATATATAGGGTATATAAGATATATATATATATATATATATATATATATATATATATATCCCATATATATATAGACCCTCTTGAAAAAGGTAAAATCATAAAATTTTACAAATCTGTTACACACAATATCTCACAAAATGCGATGTGATAAAGTAAAAACCCGATTACATTTTGAATTTCAGCACATCACATCAATGATCAATTGCAAAACCTCAACTAAGAAATTTTCATGGGTTTACTAAAAAGTTATATACAAAGTAATAAAACAAAAAGTAAATAACCCTTTCACATATTAAAATAATTAAATGAAAATTGAAAAGTTTCGTAGTTAAAGATATTAAACTAAACTTCATTTGAATAAGCTCTAAGGTTAAAATGACAGAATATTAGCAGTTCTCCATTTTCATGGGATAACCTATTTCTTGTGGTTTCATAAATATTTCCTCTCCTCCTGTTCTAAATATTCTTTCACTCTCGACTGATGACGGTGGAGCTGAAAGGCAAATTTTATTGCTGTTTTTTCAAATTCATGTGAAACAATTTCCAGTGTTTTTCCACCAATTTAAGGGAATATCATTGTCTTCACTGGTCAAAAGTAGGCAAACGTATATTTGTTTATTTTCCTTGATGTAATTCCGTATGTAGCCTTTACTTTTATGTGCAATAATCACATCGTCGAAGAATGGGACTTTCTTTTTTCAATCACTTTATTTCTGTATGACGATTTTGATGCCACAATTTCTTTAAACAATCCATTAAAGAAGTGAAAATGGAACCTTCAGCTTCACTTTCCACACTACGTGAATCATCGTCAGCCAGAAGAAGAGTTTCGGCAATGCGAAGCATTCTTCGCCCAACACTCTGATATTTGTAATGATTTAACTGATCTGCATGAAAAACAATTCTTTTAAACGATCCCATCTGAAGAAGGTAGTTTTTCTACAAAGACGTACTGCTTGGTAAAGGTATTCCAAGCTTCAATCTGATTTCCTTCAAGCCCGCTGAAAGTAATTGTCCGACTACTAAAGTTTCTGCTTTAATCCTCCATCAATTTTAAAAATAGATTTTATTTCCAAATGGAAGGGATCACTTGGGCGACTGTTAATTCACGTTTACTTGTTTTAGTGATGTCAAATGGCTCAAGTAAATGGAATAATTTTGCCACTGAAAATCAGTCAACATTTTCTGATTGCATTCAGAAGCGTATATGGATAAGGGAACTTTTTGTTCAATCTTTTAAGCATATCATAAGTTCTGTTCCAGCTTGTAGAAACGTCTTGAATTAATTTATGTTGCTTATATCCAGCTGCATCTGTAAAGTTTTAAGCTTCGCAGCTGCCGTTGCTGAATGGTGAAAAATGAGGATATGCTTCTGCAAGTAAATAAAATATCTTTTAACAGACTTCTGACATAAATATTGAATCGTGAATGCATAGTTGCAAACATGTGAATAAAACACGAAATTGATAGCAAGCCACTCTCCCTTACACCAGCTACCATGTTTGGTAGTCCATTATCCCGTATCACTTAAATGAATTCTATTTTTTAGAATATTGTAAAAATGTCAAAGGCCCTTATAGGATCTGACAAATGACAAAGATTTTCGCAATATTGGCTACAAAATTTGGCTATATTTTTATTTTTTTGAATAAGTTTCTAAAATTTCAATTTTAAATTGAAATAACTTTCCTTATGTTGACGTAATTTATTGTTTATAAAGCTCAATATTCTGCCCGAATAGTTCGGCAAAAAGCCGAATACCGAATATTCGGTATTTTGGCCGAATAGGCCGAATACCGAATACTTACCGAATATTCGGCACATCCCTTAATTCTTATATACGAGTTGTTTTAAATATATATATATATATATATATATATAGTTAGGCGGGAAGAAGTTACATATATATATATATATATATATATATATTATATATATATATATATATATATATATATATATATATTAAAAATTAAAGCCTCGCCTACTCCCTGAGAAACAAGTCACGCCACGTGCCTCGATATATATATAATATAAAAATATATATATATATATATGTATATATATATATATATATATATATATATATATATATATATATATATATATATATATATATATATATATATAGTAGATAAGAATAGCATAAATCGCTACAAATATTTATAAATAGTAATGCCTTTTATAAAGATTTTTTAAGGATTTCAACAGATCAGAAGGAAATAAAATTTCTTAAAATAATATAAAAAATTATTTAAACTTAACAAATTTATAAAGATTAGAAGCATTAGCTTTCGACCTAATTCAAGGTCCTCTTTCAGATGCGATGTTAATTAGACTAAATAAATAATAGTAAAATAATGCAAAATATAAATATCAAAAAAGTTTGGTTTTTAGTTTTTTGAAAAATGGTGAGAAGTGTAAAATGTTGTTCATAATGGGATCAATTTGAAAGTCGTTTTTTTGTACATTGAAATTATTGGAATTGTTTATGCAAAATGATTCTGTGAATTTTCTGAGGTGTAAATTATCAATGCCAACGATGGGTGTCATTAGATTAATGTTAATGTTGTGATTATGGGTGGTTCTATGAAGGGTAAGGGCAGAGTTGGGGTTATCTTGTTGAAGATCATATTTGTGTTGGTAGTTTCGGCGAGGGAAATCATGAGTTTCACCGATATATAAGTTATTGCAATTGAAACATGGAATTTTATAAACGCATTGAGAGGAGTTAGTGTTAGTGTGTGTATGAGGTTTAAAAATTTTTTTGAAAGGAAGAAGGTTGGAAGAAGAAATATGTATGGATTTGGAAAGTATTTTTTTAATAGAGTTGTGAGTTGAAGAAGGTAAAGGGAGATAAGATGTTTGGCTATGTTCTGTTTTTCTGTTTTGTAGGTTTGGTATAGTAAGTGTTTTTAGCTCTGCGTAGAGCAGTGTTGATAATATGATAAGGATAGGAAAGTTTGAGGAAAATAGAAGTAATTAAATTAATTTCAGGTTGTAAGAAAATAGGGGAGCAAATTCTAAGAGCTCTTAGGTAAAGAGAAGATAGAGTACCAATTTTTGTGTTGAGGGAATGGGAGGAGAACCAATGTATGTAACTGGGGTTAGCTGTGGGTTTTCTATAAACAGAAAATTGTATGTTGTTGTTATGAGGAGACCATGTCATAAGAGTGTCAAGAAAAGGAAGTGTGTTATTGTTAGAATGTTCAATAGTGAATTTTATGTTAGGATATATATTGTTTATGTGAGTGAGAATGTCATTAGTTTATGTTCCTGGGTACTATTGCAAAGACATCATCAACATATCTGTACCAAATAGAATTAGAGAGGAAGGGGATGGGGGAGAATATGATATAATTCTATAAGTTCATTGAAAATGTTGACCAAAATGGGGGAGAGGGGGATCCCACTGTTAGAATCCGTTATTTTGTTTGAAGAATGAGTTGTTAAATTGGAAATAATTGTGGTCAAGAGTAAGAAGAATGAGTTGTTTGAGGAGAGGGAAGGGATAAGGAAGTGTAACAGAATTTTTCAGTGATGAAACGTTCAAGTAGAGAGATAGTGAAAGGAACAGGTACAGAAGTAAAAAGGGAGACAACATCAAAGCTAAGAAGTTTATGAGTGTTTGTGTTTATGTTTTTTGTTTTAAGAATGAACTTGTGTTGCATTATAAGGGGAAGAACATGTCCCAAGAGAGGTTTAAGGGTATTTGCAATCCATTTAGATAGTTTATATGTGGTAGAATCTGGTTTGAGATGATGGGTCTAAGAGGGGTGTTGTGCTTCTGGGTTTTTGGGAACGCCATAAAATTGGGAAAGTTTAGGAAGAATAGATTAAGTTCGTTGTGTAGTAAAGGAAAGTCAGAGAGAATGTGTTTCAGCCCAGCATAAAAAGGTTTCTTTAAGCTTTTAGTGGGTTTTCAGAGAAGAGAGTAAGTATTATTATCTGCTAAGAGAATGTTAAGCATTTGTTGATAGTCAGGTTTTATAAGAATGACAATATTGTTGCCTCTGTCAGAAATAAGTGATGACAATATTGCTGTTGTTAAGTAGGAAGAAGAGCAGTGTAAAATTTTGAGTGACATTTTTTTAGAGTTAAAGAGTTAAGAATATTAGGAGGTTAAAATGCCTTTTAAAAAATCAAAATTGTAAGGTTGGTTTGAGTTTGTAGTGGCTATTTCAAAATCCGTCATCAAAGTAAAAATCTTTAAGAGGGCTCAATGTGGAATGCCGAAGAGAAAAATGATATAGAAAGGAAGAGTATATATGTATATAGCATATATGAGCAGCATATATTAGTATATATATATATATATATATATATAATATATATATATTATTAAATATTATATATTATGGTGAAAGATATGATATATATATATTAAGGTTACCATATTTTATGATCTTAAATACGGTTATAAAGAAGAGCAGCAAAGATATTATGCCATATATATATATATATATATACATATATATATATATATATATATATATATATATGTTATATATATATATATATATGGTCAGCCTCCCCCACTAACTGTCATATGTAATTTTAAAACTATTAATGATACACTAAAGGAATACATTTTTAGATTCTGCGTAAAATTTTACTTAGGAACACTAAAAATACAAAAGTGGTTTTTAAAAAAAAAAAAGTTAATAAAATTCATCGGAACCCACGATACAAGAATTGTACGATAACTTGAAATACAAATATTAGCGCATTTTTATTTATGGCTTCAGTGTAAGTGTAAGAAGTTTGAGTGAAGATGTTATTGTCCAATTTAGTTTCACTCTTAAGCAACGAACATGAGTTGCTTGGGTATTTACAATTTTGTGGATTAATAATATTAAGTGAAAAAAAGTGTTGGAAATGTAAAAGAAAATGTGAAATTTTGAAAAGTAAAGGAAGTTATCATTTCCGATGCCATAATTACAAATGCAGGAAACAATATTGTGCCGTATTGAAAAATTCCTTTCTATCAAATGCGCTTGTAGGTGTTAAATTAGTAATGCAAATTATATTTTGTTTCGTGCATGATATGAGTTCTACGCAAAGTAAAAGGATGTTGGGCTTAGGTAATAGCACAGTTTCAGATTGATACAACTAATTAACGTAACGCAGAGATGGCAAGGGTAGGACTATTTCCCCCCTCATCGGGGAGTGTTCCGGAACAACCCCTTTGGTATTTGGGTGTCACTGGGGTTCCTCCGCCCCTCCCCTACGGGGTATGGAAAACGTCCCCCCCCTTGCTCACCGTCGGCTCGAGCCCCTATTGTGCCGCATTATATATATATATATATATATATATATATATTATTGTTGTTGTTACATGATATTGGCTGTTATTATTATACTATTATTACATGGCTGGGCGGCTGGGTTATTGTTGCTATATATAGATAAGGCGCATGACTATATATATGCTACATATATATATATTATATGATATATATATTATATTATATATTATATGTTATATATTATATATTATATATATATATATATATATATGTATATATTATATATATATATTACATATATACATATACATTAATTGTTATTTATTATTCATTTATTTCATTATCTATACTTATTTAATAATTCTTCTCCTAAGTAAAATTTTTACGGTGAATTTAAAAACGTGTAGTGTAGCATTACTAGTTATTTTAGTTGATACATGACGCATAATGGAAAGGCTGGCCATATATATATATATATATATATAATAGTTAGTTAGCATATAGCGGTAGAGTATATATATATATATATATATATATATATATATATAAGTAGGACAACAGACTGCATCAGCTTATATATATATATATATATATATATATAAAGGTGGGCACCGTTAATGAGAAAGTTCACGTCGTTAATTTTTAATCGTTAACAAAAAAATTAACGACGTTAATCATTAAAGCGTTTATCGGTAAAGAATGGTTAACGTTAATCGTTAACGTTAACCATCTTCAAAATATGTAGGAATAGTAATAATTATTGTTAATTTTCTTTTATTATAATAATATCCCTTACAATATTAATAATGATATTAAGCTTATCAGACAAATTAATTAGGCTTTGACCTATAGCAGATGATTTTGCCGCTTGCCGAAGAATACTTCCAAAGCGTAAATACCTTATTAACTAATACTCAATACCGGGTGTAAGTAAAAGAATGTCCCAGTTTCAATGCTTTATTATAACATCATAATATACAATATCCACAGCATATCATACATCAAAGTGAAGAGTAAGTTGCATAGTTTCGAATATGAAATTGCGCCAGAACGAGTTCCCATAGGTCGACATACGCATGCGCGTTCAGATGTAGTCTTCTCTAGTGAGTGCGCCACATACTGACAATGGAGAGTCCTGATAAAGCTTTCTGTGTTCTACAATTTTGCTAAGTATGAATCTGTAATTACGATTCAACGTGCGTATCGTTTACGGTTCCAATGTGATCCTCCATGTGGGCAAAAACATTCGCCGATGGTATAGGGAATTTGCAACTAATGGATGTCTTTGTAAAGGCAAAAGTACAGGACGGCCCAAAGTGACTGCAAAGGATGTGGACCGTATCAGGGCCTCGTTCCTTCATAATCCTAAATCTGTTCGGAGAGCAAGTCACGAACTGCAGGTGCCAAAAAACGACGGTGTGGAAGGCAGAAACCTTTACACATGCGTGCATACCGGTTGTAGTTTATGCTTTAAAGCCTGACGACTATGCTCTTACGGTTTACCTTTGCCTGTGCAGGGTTAGGTCGAGACGATGACCTTTCTAGATCGTGTAGTGTTTAGCGATGAGTCCAACTTTCATCTCAGGTAAGGTTAATGCCCATAATGTTCGTATCTGGGGTCTGAAAATTCGCATGAACTTGTAGAACACGAACGTGATTCCCCAAAGGTTAACTTTTTCTGCGCCATATCCCGACGCCAGGTCTACGGACCTTTCTTTTTCGCAGAAGCAACCGTAACAGGGGTCGCCTATCTCGATATGTTACAACAATGGCTCTTTTCACAATTATTAGAGGATGAAGCGGTAAACTTTATATGGCAGCAAGATGGAACCCCTCCACATTGGAGTCACATAGTGCGAGCGTGGTTGAACGACTTACTCCCAGATCGTTGGGTTGGTCATAATGGTCCAGACGACAGAGCTCTATATATCTGCCCCCCCCCGGACCCCGGTACGCCATGCGATTTCTTCCCATGGGGCTGCCCAATTATACGCAGAGTTGAAACGCAGAATTGAACATGCCGTTCCTTCCATTACTCCGGATCTGTTAACCAATGTTTGGGAGGAATTGAATTATCGGCTGAATGTATCCCCTATAACGAAGGGGGCACATATTGAACATATGTAGGAAAAACTGTTCAATGACCTTCACTTTGATGTATGATATGCTGTTGATATTGTATATTACGCTGTTATAATAAAGTATTGAAACTGGGACATTCTTTTACGGACACCCGAGTAGTATATTATTGTAAAAAATAATAGGACATGCCAACTTAGAATTTTAATACAAATATGTATATTTTTTATAAATTACAACGCTTATGAGGCCTAGTTCTTATATTATATTTTTCATTAGTCGCAAGAGAAGCAAGTTCAAGTAACTAACGAAAGAAGTTAATGACTCATTGAACGGGCAACAGTCACTCTCTCTTCTTTTTTCTTCAGCGAACCAATAAGAAATGAGAATACAGCAAAAGAAAACGTCAAACATTTCTAAACGGGATAATAACCATGTAAGAATAAACACATTTTGAGACATTGAGAGTAGCGTTTAGGAAATTTAAAAAAAAAAATGTTTGTCCGTTATCAAAATCGAATCTCATACAATTTAAAATCTGATAAGAAAATATTTTATAAACTCGTAAATTAAGGTAACGGTTAGCGGATGTAGGGGAAATTTTAACTCGTTAACGTTAATTCACAAATGTAATCCTCGTTAATAGTCCGTTACTTCTCTTTCGAAATTAACGAAAGAGTTAAAAGTTAACGAAAAAAATTAACGAGTTAATTAACGGATTTACGCTTTAACGCGTTAATGCCCACCTTTGAGCAGCAGCAGCAGCAGCGTTGTTATGCTATATATATATATATGAGCAGCAAGAGCAGCATATATATATATATATATATATATCTGTCTATATATATGTTGTTTATATATATATATATATATATATATATATATATATATTATTACCTTCCGTTTTCTACTTTTTCATTATTGTAGTCTTACTCGTCACGTGATCCCAAGCTTGCTTGCCATTGGTCACCGATTTCGCCATTTTCGCCTCGAACAAAGCTTTTACCATCGTTCCTCTAAAACATCCAAATTACGTGTTTTCCATTATAAAACATTTGCTAGATCTTGTGGATATTGATCGTGTGAGCATCAGTGATTCTGTTAATACTCGTTTAATGCTCCAACAATCTTCACTTTAACCTTTGCCTTCGAATTGTACAAGGTCTGTGTCTCGTGTTATTTTTAAGCCCTAATTTTGTGCCATTTCATAAAGTGAATAATATTTGTCAGTGATATTTACTAAAAAGCATTCAGCATAAATAACCTTTATTGTGTATTACATTTTATTTAGATTTAAACAAATTATTAATATTTTATTCAATTATGTAACGAATCTATGCCAAAAATTTTATATATTTTATGTAATAGTTTCCCTTAAAACAAAATAAAGAAAACGAATATTTTATGCATAACTTTCATATTTTATATTGTAAGATTATTATTGTTATTATTATTATTATTATTATTATTATTATTATTATTATTATTATTTATTGTTATTATTGTTCCATATGTTAATTATGTTTACTATTTCAAATAGATTTCCGACTTCCGACCGCTGACCAACTTGTATTATTGACCCAGCCTTTCTGATTTGTAACGCCCAACGTTACAGTGGTGCCCCTTCGTGATCTGGAGTGAGTGCTGACGCTGTTACATATCCCAGCACTCCTGGAATCCTCTCTCATATCCACAGTATTCACATTCGAAGCAAGAAAAACCATTTATTATATAATTATAAATATTTATTAACATATTACAAAAAATTTTAAATAATATCTGGGTGAACTATGGCCCAAATTACCATTTTCAAATAATTTTTTTTACATCATTTTCGCCCATAAAAGCGGCATAATATATATTTTTGTTAACATTCCTATACATATTTGTGAAAATTTACTCAGTTTTTGGTCTCCGACCATCATATTTTCCATATTTAGCGTATGTAAGTTGCGTTTTAGCGCATTTAATTTCGTAATTGTTCTCAAAATATTTTTGCATTTTACATATTTTAATCATTTATTTTTACATTATTTTCGCCCATAAAAGCGGCTTACTATACATTTTCCCCATCCATTGCATACCTCGTTGTAGTATTTAGTCTATTTTTGGGTCTCTGACCCCTTTTTTTTTCTTTTTTTTGTTTTTAAATCCTTTTAAATGTATTTTTTTTTTTTTTTTTTTTCTCGTAATATTGTAATCGAAAATATTTTTCAATCGTATTATATAAATATTTATCAACTATGTCCCCCCCTGACGCTGCAAATACTGAAGGTATGAACGTAATACAACAACAGCCTGCTTCAGACAGGGAAACCCCTGCCGCTTACACGGGAAAATTTGTCAACAACGATCTCGATTTGACCTTCACATTACTCGAGCTCCAGCTGGAATCCACAAATGAGCTTGCACGATTCAGAGCCCTATTGAACATCTTGCCTGTTCCCGTATTACAGCGCCTAAAGGATGTTTTACCCTCCTTACATTCTCACAACCAACCCTATACTCAACTTAAAACCGAACTTTTAAACCGGCTGGGAGAAACCGACGCTGAAAAAGTAAAAAAACTTCTAACTGGAGGCTCTCTTGGGGATCTTTTGCCATCAGTTCTGTTATCTGATATGCTCAATCTTCTTGATGGTCCTCCCGTAGGTAATTGTATCCATATCGTTCGTCATCTCTTCCTACAGAAACTCCCTGCAGAGATGCAATTGCGCTTAGCCACCGTCGACCCTAATTGTTCACTACAGGAATTAGCTACTTTTGCTGACAGAATTTGCAAAGCGAAACCTCTTACGACAGCAGCAGACATACCTTCACAAGTTTCGCATATCACAGATCCCACCAGTAATAATAACTTAACACCAGCGTCACTATCGCATGTAAATGAGTCAGTTAACGCATTGCGCCAACCGCCGCCCACTGAAAATGCTTATATTATTTCACAACTACAGGTGTTACAGAACACCATCATGGACTTAACTACGAGACTGCGAGCTTTGGAAACGCGTTCCACTGCTCCTCCCCCCCTCCTCCTTCCCCTCCTTATCCTCAACAACAATATCCTTATCCTCAACAACAATATCCTCAACTTCAACAGTATCCTTCATCCTCTCATCATCCTTATTCCCCGCCTCCTTCATTCCCCCCGCCTCCTTCACACCCCCAGCCCCCTCCCAATGCATCAAATACTTATTCTGCTTACAATTATGGTCATAATTCTCGCTCTCCAACTATGCAACGACGTTCATATCGTCGCTCACCTACTCCCTCGCGTCAGTCAATTCGCCTCTTCTCCTGTTGATTCTCAGGCTTTGGTTCAGTATCCGTCACATAACCAACAGGGTATTTGTAGGAACCATCAACGTTTTGGAGAACAAACTCGGTCATGTCTTAAACCTTGTACATTCGGGAATTTAAACTTAAATACCACTCCATAAATTCGCTCGGAGTGGTTTCAAAGGCGTCAAACTTACTTTGTGTCTACGATCCATCCACCAAACTATCTTATCTCGTCGACTCAGGGAGCAGCATTTCCGCTTTTCCTCGGTCCATCCTCGGAAAAACTCGTGCTCCAGAAGCATCAGGCTCTTTACGCGCTGCCAATGGCACAACCATTAACACTTATGGTACCAAACGACTCCTTCCGTCGTGATTTTATATGGGACTTCACGATTGCCGACGTCACTTTACCAATAATAGGTGCCGATTTTCTGTCCCACTTCAACCTTCTTGTAGACATGAACCACAACCGCATCATTGATTTTGAGACACATTTCTCATCCGCTTGTATTCGTGCATCTACTTCCATCAGTGGCATACATCTTTCCCCATCTAATAATGTTTTTGAATCATTATTAATCACCGATTTTCCAGAGCTTCTTTCTCCAGTCTCCAAGTTCCCTCCAGTGAAACACAATGTTGTTCATCACATTGAAACTTCCGGCAGACCTCCATTCTCTCACGCTCGACGTCTTGCACCGTGATAAACTCAAAGCTACTAAAGCTAGAATCTGAATTCCAGAGAAGGGCAATTGACCTTCAAAGCCCTGATCGGCGCTTCCTTTACATATGGAAAGCTCAAACCAATAGATTACTGTCCATCAATATTATCATGCCCGACTGCGATCAAACCGCCCGACCGCTATAATGTCCTCATCTACAGGATTACATCCCACCTCTCTCTAATGAAACATTTCAAAATGACTTAACTGCATAGCCTTTTTTTTTCAAATTGCCAATCCGATGACATTCAAGATCGCTACGATTACCCTTCTTTCGGCCTTTAATAGAACAACCAATTATTTACGAAGAAGCTAATCTTTCCACCACTTGTGACCAGTTTTACGTGGTCACTGCTTCGCCCACACACTCATTGATCGCAGTGCTTCCTGGAAAGAACATACCACACCCCAAAGCCTTTCACCGCACCATAATTTGGTCCATGCGTCGAATTCTCCCAAATGTGAATTGGAGTTTCATCCTGAACTTCTCGGACATAACTCTGCCGACGGCACGTCCCTGAGATCGTATGGCAGCTTACCTGCAGTCTGAAACCCAAACAACAACTCCGTCGTTTTTATAGATGGTAAATTTTTTACCATCGCTCACATCATCCGCTCATAAAATTCCTCCTCCGCCCAATGCACTTGCTACATCCAATGTAAAGGTTCTGCTGCTTCTGTCACTGTAGATTGGAACGACGAAGCAACTAATGCCTTCACCGCCATCAAGGAAGCCCTTGCCTCTTCCGTGTTACTTATATTTCCATCTGACGCAGCCCCGACTAGAATCAACACAGTTTTCAGACTTCTGCAGCTGATTGTAAGCAACAATTTATTGATATATCGAAATAGGCGTCCATTAGTTTCTTTTCTAAAAGTTCCAGCCGTTGAAACAGCAAAAAGAAGGTCAGGTAAGGGAACCCCGCAATTATTTGGCAATCAAGGGCCTCTGTTTATCAGAAGGTCAGAATCCACGTTAAACTTCGGATCATTTACCCCCATCACGCATGCCATATTACAGCTTACAGCGAAATGCAGGGTCACCCGAAGCCCGCCACCTTGAGCGCCCATTGCCCACTCCACAACCATATCCGCATAAAAGGAAAAAGACAAATATTCCCGCCGATGTCGGAGAATCCCGAATTAACGCTATATCCTCCTTTACTGCACATTGATCGTCTGAATGTCGCTTCTGCTTGCAGCAACTCTGAACAGAGTTTGATTTTCTCCTGCCTCTTCTTGCACATTACCTTCAAACTGTAGAAATTATTTGTTTCCTTTATTATGGCAAGTGATGCCCTTCTCAAAACATCCTCGTCCAGTACCAAACCCCATGTAGAAAGGCTAGTTTTCAACACCATTCACTAACAAAATCAGGTAAAGGTAGTCAAGTTTAAATAGGTAATATTTTCAGTTTTGGTCAACCACTAGCATGATAAACAGTGCATAACGTGTCTCAACTGGTCAAAAATCCAAAGTGCATAGGCACACTGTCGCACCTCTTCAGCAATTTATTCCCCCTGGTGAACGTTTTGACCAGGTGCACATTGATTTAGTCGGACCTTTACCACCCTCAAATGGTTATACACATATCTTAACTTGCATTGACCGATACACTCGATGGGTAGAAGCCATTCCCCTTTGCGATACTCCACGTAGAGACAATTGCTCAAAGGCTTCTGTACAAACTGATAGCCAGGTTTGGCACACTCTGATCAGTCCACTGAACTAGGGTAGGCAGTTTTGTTCTACTCTGAAGGATCTTGTACACTCCTAATTGGGCTCTAAGGCCTGCCTCTAGCAGTATCATCCGCAAAGCTGGTGGCCTGGTGAGAGGCTCCACTGATGCTGGGCCTCTTATGGCCCTGATGAACACTACAATGGTCTGAATCTCTCCTCTAATCCCACTTGTATCAGAACTTCACTGCAAGACTCTCACCCCACCTGCTTGAGTTGTCTATGGCACCACCATCCGAATACCTGGGTATTGATACTCTTCCAACATGAACCAGCACACCTTCTTCCTGCCACGCCTGCCAGTGCACTGAAGCATGGTGTCACCCGCCACGCCACCCTCCCCTGTCCGACCTATGCCTGCGGATTTGGAGATTCTGCCTCATATGTGTTACTCCGTATGATTCACACCAGCCCTGGTGCCTAAGCGACGACCCTTCCTGTAAAGAACGCCACGAAAGCTCCTTTCACTTATATAGAAGGGGAGATAAAAGTGAAAAACATATCAGTGGGATAGACCAAACCCCAGTTTATTTTGAAACACATGATCCCGCTTCTTCCTGTAAATTCAATTCTGTCCCACCCTTTCAAAACTGCACCATCTACCTCTACTAAGATGATGTATCTGACTTTTTGCTCATCTGCCTTTTACATCAGAATCCCACTCTCCACCTGAACCTTGTTTAACTCTCTCTAAAGCGCTATCATTACTATTTCAAGAAGGCTACTTGAACTCTAGCATGACGCATCCCGCCTCCTGTTCCAACACAGATTTCTCCCTCCGAATCAGAACCATTCCTCCTAATCTGGAACCTAGGCTTCACCCAGACTTAACGCCCTTAGTCTACCC
>JABUQX010145193.1:30000-35530 GCA_015478945.1 Trachelipus rathkii | reverse complement strand
TATATATATATATATATATATATATATATATATATATAATTTTTAGGAAGTTGTTAACAATGGCAAACAATGCAATTGTTAGATGTTAAAAATGTATAATAAAATGAACGATACGAGAGACCGCTCCAAATTTTATATATAGTAATATAGTAGTATATATATATATATATATATATATATATATATATATATATATTTATATATATACATATAAATAGTATATATATATATATATATATATATACACACATCTAAGTTTATATTTCGTAAAAAGGGTACAAATGTAAAAGTTTCAAAGTTGTATTGATACATATTTGACAAAAGTACTAGACTTGGAAGATGTAGTTCCTTTTCCATCGTACAATGCCAATAAATGAATAACCTATGCGTTGGTTGGTTGGTTATTGTTATATTATATATATATAAATATATGTGGTATATTGCTATAAAGCACACATGTATAGTAATATATGGTTAAATATATCGATATATTATATATATAAATATTAATATTTTTATATATATATATATATATATAAATTATATATATATATATATATATATATATATATATATATATATATATATATATATATATATATATATATATATATATATATATATATATATATATATATATATATATATATATATATATATATATATATATTTATATATATATATATATATATATATTAATAAAAATAATAATAATATTATTATTATTATTATTATTATTATTATTATTATTATTATTATTATTATTATTATTATTATTATTATTATTATTAGTTTTATTATTATTATTATTATTATTATTATTATTATTATTATTATTATTATTATTATTATTATTATTATTATTATTATTATTATATTATTATTATTATTATTATTATTATTATTATTATTATTATTATTATTATTATTATTATTATTATTATTATTATTATTATTATTATTATTATTATTATTATTATTATCCCTCCCCCGTTAACGTACACAACCTTGTCAGGGTGGGGAGGCTCAGATACCTTTTCGAATGGTATCTGCGAAGAAGTACGTTTTTTGTTGTTGTTGTTTTCACAACTCTTTTTGAGGGTGCCTTACCTCCCATTTATGTTTTTATGGTATATTATTATTCCTCCTGTACAGATATTAAGAAGATGGAAGCTGTAGTAAAGAGATTTTGATGTTATTCTTTTATTAATATTCTTTTTTGATTATTATTATTATAATTATTATTATTATTTTTATTATTATTATTATTATTATTATTATTATTATTATTATTATTATTATTATTATTATTATTATTATTATTATTATTATTATTATTATTATTATTATTATTATTATCTATTATTATTATTATTATTATTATTATTATTATTATTATTATTATTATTATTATTATTATTATTATTATTATTATTATTATAATTATTATTATTATTATTATTATTATTATTATTATTATTATTATTATTATTATTATTATTATTATTATTATTATTATTATTATTATTATTATTATTATTATTATTAATATTATTATTATTATTATTATTATTGTTATTATTATTATTATTTTTCTATTTGCATCATCATCATCATCGTTTTTGTTTTTGTTTTTGTTTCTATTTTTGTTATTATTATTATTCTTATTATTATTATTCCCGTTCCCCTTACCCTTCCCTTCCTCAGTTTATGTCCCTTCTCCTCCGTTTTCTGTACGTACTACCCTACGTATCCCTGATCTCTCTCTTCTGAGAGTCTTCCCATTCCCCTGCTTCCTGGTGGCTACCGGGCTGTTGTCTCTGTGTGTGTCATGGGCCCATCTTGCCCTCCTTCCTACGTGGGTGAGGGTACAGGTTAAAAACCGGTTTTTGTTGCCTTTCTCCGGGCCGCCTATTGTAGGGGTCCCGAACCTTGCCCTAACCTGTGAGGAGGCTGTCCTGCACTTGGGCGCATGGGGTTTCTAGGGGGGAGGTATGTAGCTCTGGGCCTGTGGTGGGCGCGGTTGCTGCGGTTACGCTGCCGGGATTTATGTTTCTATTCATCATTTGTGTTATTGAATTTGTGTTTATTTATTGCGGTGCTGATGTTTTGCAGGAGTATTTTTCATGGGAAGAAAATCTAAAAAGTTTACCGTTTTCCAGAAAGGCGGCAATCACCATCTGGCGGGTCCCCAACCCGTCCCCTCCCTGGCCATTCCCAGGCCTGCGACCAGCAGGGGCTTTGACGCCCTTGTTGATGAAATGGTTGGTACTCCACCACCCACCCCTATCGCCCTCGATTCCGGTCCCGTTTCAGGGACTACCCCGTCTAGACCAGGTGAGGCTGTTGTGGCCTCTCAGAATACTCTTGTTTCTCCAACCCCATGTCAGCCATCCCAAGAGCCCCTGCGTCAGCAGGGTTCCATTCCTAAACGCCAGTATAAACCAACGCCGACGATCACTTTCTCCGACCCCCCTCCAGGGGTCCCGGGTCTTGATTCCTACCCGCTTTATTTTTATTTACATTCAACGTCATCTCGTCCTTAGTGATGCTTTGGAAGCTGCTCTTCAAACTACTGGAGCCACAGGCTCGCCAATGAGGAACGGTTCCATCTGCTCCTAGCTGCCTCTCAGTACCCAGAAGCAACATGGTCAGCTTCCTCATCCCATCTGGGAAGATTCCTGTCCTTCTTAAACCCTGGCAATGTTCGTAACATGTTTGTAAGGGTACCATGTATGCCCTGAACTTGTTCCAGCTTTCACTCTTTGACCATTCACTTTTCCGTGCCGAAGCTAACAGATCGCCAAACTGTGTTCTCGGAGAAATTCTCCTCCCTCTCTAAGTGTTCCTCACCTTTGTAGAGGTCCATGCAGATCCCAGCGGAAATATCTGATTTTGCTACCTGTTCCGCTCTGAGGTCGATGGTGTCCATGGTCGTGCTCTGAGCTTACCTGTACCATTCCCGGAAACGTTCTGCTTGAGCGTTTCGGAAAGAACTAAGTCCCCTCTGATTTGCTGTAAGTCCGTCTCAAGAGTGATCTCTCCCAGGCCAGACATCCATATCACTTTTCTTACGGGCTACGAACTTCTTAAAAAGGAACCCGTTTGCACTGGGGACCTTGTCTCTGGTTCAATCCAAAAAGGGCTCGCCACGCTGACAACCCACTTGGGTACCCCGAACAGTCTTCAACCCTGCCCACTTGCTCATTTACCACGCCGCCTAAGCTCCGCTTCGCTTCTTACTTTCTGGATGCCCGATGCGGCTCGACCGCCTTCCATAGGTGAGTCACGTGCTAATACCGGGAGTCCCAACTGTTGGGAGGTCCTGAGGAGGTGGCCGAACTCCCGGTCCCCAACCACAGTTCCCTTCTTGATAGACGTGGCCCCTGCTTCTGATGTGTGCTGAGGGCGGGGCTCAAGCTTGCTGGGTGGACGAAGGAGGAAGGAGTCTTCTTCCTCTCTGCCTCTTCCCCTCTTGCCCCCTTGACTTTCCTCGGTCCGTTTGTCGAGCCTATCTCAAGTCTCAATCGGGGGTGGATTGCTTCAGATATTTTTGACTTCTGACACCACAAACTAGTCTTCCAATGCTTCTTCTATCACTTTCGACGACAATTTTGGCCCCATTTGTCCTCCTCTTCCACACTTTTCCGCGCCTCTAGGGCACCTCCTGTAGGACACAGCCCATCCTGGGATACCATAAGAAGTTCGGTAGTGACAAATGGGGCTAAAGAATGTCTGAAATGTGGAGTGTGACTTGGCGCGCCTCTCTTTCATCAGGCCACTTACTTTCCCATCTTTCCTGCAATCATCTCCTGTCCCTGTCGTGCTTATGGATGCTCTCTCACTTACTTTCAGGAAACTGATCCTTCGTGGCGGCAACTGGACCATATATCCTGTCTATCTGGGACCCGAAATCGAGAACCCCTTATGAAAACAGGAATGTGCTTGGGCTAATCATGAAAAGCGTAAGATATAGTCTGTATAAACTGACTCCAACACCTTCCAATTTGATTCTGTTTAAAGCTTCGGCGACACGCTCCGGGCGTATTAATCGTAGTACGCGGAAACAGTTTTTTTGCACCTACGCTTCCACCATAATTTTCTAACGCCTTTATCATCGATTTATAAATAAGTGCAAAAATTTTCACGAAAACACCATGCAGATCGGCCTATTATCCTTGTGCACGGCCCACAAACCTCTGATATCACCTCTGTTCCCGGGGTTGGCGGACGAGTTAGGTTATCGCTTCGCGTCCTGCTCCAGCGTCTCCCGGTATCCTGAACGTTTTAGTTCTGCGGGTGGAGCTTTCGGATTTTTCTGTTCCACCTGGAGAAGCCCTTCCATACAACAGGTTATTCACCATAGCGATAATACACGCTCCGGGCGTATTTATCGTAGTACGCGGAAACAGTTTTTTCGCACCTACGCTTCCAACGTTAATTATTCTACGCCTGCATCATCGATCCATAAATAAGTGCAAAACCTTTCACAAAAACACCATGCAGATCGGCCTATTATCTCCATACTGGCCCGCAAAACTTTCTCTGATATCAATTCCTGTTCCCGGGGTTGGCAGACGAGTTAGGTTATCGCTTCGCGTCATGCTCCAGTGGTTCCCGGTATCCTAAACCTTTTAGTTCTGCGGGTGGAGCTTCCGGATTTTTTTGTTCCACCTGGAGAAACCTTTCCATACAACAGGTTATTCACAAGAGCAGGATTTCGAGATGCGGTCAAACTTTACAAGGATGGAGCGCCTGGCCCTGACGGCATCTCCTTCCAGATGCTCCGGCATGCTCATCCTTCTGCCACTGCCTTCCTTCTCGGCTTATACAATAGAATATGGGTGGAGGGGGTCTTCCCTCCTGTCTGGTCTACTGCATATATTGTCCCCATTCCCAAACCTGGGAAGGATCCGACTTCTTCCGATAACCATCGCCCTATTTCATTGACCTGCAATACATGTAAGCTCATGGAGAGATTGGTGGCTTCCCGTCTTGTTCCCACGTTGGAGCAACTCCATGCATTTTCCGACTACCAATTTGGTTTTCGTCGCCATCGCTCGACCCAGGATCCTCTCCTTCGGTTGGATCACGACATTCGTGAGTCATTTGCTTCCAACAAAATGACCTTGGCCGTCTTCTTTGACCTCGAAAAGGCGTATGATAGCACGTGGAGGTTGGGGGTTTTGCGGAGCCTCCACTCCTTGGGACTTAGGGGGCAACTTCCCCTATTCCTTCAGTTGTTGATGTCGGATCGTTCGTTTCAGGTCCGTTGTGGTACCACGCTGTCGAGGCGTTTTGTCCTGGACGAAGGGGTGCCGCAGGGCAGTGTACTGAGTGTGTTGCTTTATCTGGCCCTGTACATCTCTGGAGCTAAACTTCCTTGTATGGAACGTCAACTTCAGGTTGCCATCGATAGGGTTTCCTCCTGGTGCTCTGCACGTGGCTTTACATTCTCCACGTCGAAAACTACAGCCGTGCTTTTCCGGAAAAATCCTCGTCGTAGGGGTCGCCTACAATTGCCTCCAAT
>JABUQX010145193.1:20000-25000 GCA_015478945.1 Trachelipus rathkii | reverse complement strand
CTGGAGGAAAAGTTATATTGCCTTTAAGAGTTAGTAGATGATTTGGTGTCAAAGCTTCTAAGTTTTCTAAATCATTTGAAAATTCTGTTATTGGTCTGTTATTTATAATAAATTCTATCTCACAGAACAAAGTGTTCAAGTTATCATCTGTCAACCTTATTGGCTGTTCTAAGAGTGAAGATTGTAATATATTTCTCACAGTTCTAATATGTCTCTCAAAATGACCTCCTTTATGAGAACTATGAGGTGGTTGGAATATCCACTGTATTTCTTTTTGCTCAAAAAATTTATTTACTTGCTTGTTATTCCAATTTTTAACTTGTCCTTTTAATTCTTTGTTAGCTTTCACAAAGTTCAATCCATTATCTGATCGGATTAATTTCACATTGCCTCTGCGGCTGATAAATCTTCTTAGAGCATTGATGAAAGCATCAGTATCTAATGAATATAGCATTTCTAAATGTATTGCTCTGCTACTTAAACATGAGAATATTAATCCATATCTTTTTTCTCTTACCTTCCCTCTTCCCCTTACTACAAGAAAAGGGCCAAAGGCATCTATACCAATACTTGTAAATGGTGGTACATCACATTTTAATCTATCTTTCGGCAAATCTCCCATCAACTGCTGAGTTGGCCTTGTATGGAGCTTCTGCATATAATGCAATCTTTTAGGATCTTCTTAATACTTCTACTTGCTCCAATGATATAGTACTTTTCTCTTAAAGCATTTAAAACTGTTTGTTTTCCTAAATGTCCATTAATTCTATGGTAATGTCTCATTATTAGCATTGTAACATGACTATTTGGCAAGATAATTGGATGTTTAAAATCATATGATACATCATTCAGATTTTTATTCCTCCCACCTACTCTTAATATTCCATTATCATCTATAAATGGTAGGAATTTTGCCAAAATGTGCCTCTTTGGTAAGGCTTCTTTCTTTTTTATTTTGTATTGTATATCATGAAATTCTTTATTTTGTACATATTTGTAAATAGCCTTTTCTGCATCTTTAAATTCTGTGATTGTCATAGCACCTTTATTCCAGGTTTTTTTATGCAAATTTTCTTTAACTCTTAAAATCCATGCTACTTTTGTTTTTAATTTCATCCAATCTGACACAGAATTTATGAGCTTGTCTGTTGAACTTTCTTGTAGTTGTATGGCCATTACAGGTTTAGTTTTTATAATTTCATCATTTTCATCATCTAATTTATTTTCTTTATTTTGCTCAGGCCATTGAGCTTTGTCTTTGTACAAAAATTCTGGACCAGTGCTCCATAGTTTATTGTTCAAAAACTCATTAACAGATATCCCTTTACTTGCTATATCTGCAATATTTAGCTTGCCTGGTACATAATTCCATTGGCTTATATCTGTTTGTGATCTAATATAATTAACTCTATTATGTACAAATCTTTTGAATCTTTTTGATTCATTTTTAATATATTGTAATACAATTTCACTATCTATCCAAAAATACTCTTTGTTTATTTTCATATCTAATTCATTTTTTAAAATTTGATGTATGTTGACAGCTAATTTGGCTGCACTCAATTCTATTCTTGGAATAGTTAACATCAAATTTTTATTTAATGGTATCAATCTTGTTTTAGATAACACCAATGAACAATATATTTCATCATTCTCTCCAATGAATCTTATATATGCTACTGCTGCATATGCAATTTGAGAACCATCTGAAAAATAATGTAGTTCTACACTTTTATACTTTAGACAATTTGGATTATATGGCCTAGGGACTTGAAAATCATTTAGCTTATTAACATCACTTAGCCATTTTATGTAACTTTTTTTTATATCTAATGGAATTTCATCATCCCATTTAACCTTTCTATCGCATAAATTTTGAAATATCTTTTTAGCTACTAGTAGCACTGGACTAATAAATCCTAGTGGATCATATATGGAAAAAATGCAACTGAGTATACTTCTTTTTGTTAATTCTTTATCTTGTATATCAACTCTAGCTTTCATTAAATCTATTTCTGGGTCCCAACTTAAGCCTAATACTTTTTGTGAAGGTAATTTATCTAATGATAAGTTTATTTCTTTAAAATCTTTACTTAAGTCTTGTATATCAATGTTTTCTAAAAATTTCCTTGAATTACTAGCTACTTGATGCAGATTAAAACCACTAATTTTTAAAATTTCTTTAACTTCTTTATAAACTGCTACAGCCTCATTTTCTGATTTCACAGACTTTAAACAATCATCAACATAGAAATTTCTAGGTATGGTATCTTTTATTACTCATTGAATTTTTCTGTTTCAATTACATTTGTAGTTTGCTTCAAGACATAATTTGCAATTGAAGGTGAGCTTACACTACCAAATATATGAACTTTAACTCTATATTCTTCTGGAGTTTTATTTAAATTACCATCAGGAAACCATAGGAAGCGCTGATAATCTTTATCTTTATCAAGTACCTGTATTTGATAAAACATCTTCTCTATATCTGCTATGAAAGCATATTTCTCTTTTCTGAACCTTAAAAGGATGCCTTGTAGGTTGGAAATATAGTCTGGGCCTGTGAGTAAACTATTATTTAAAGAAATACCATTGTATTGTAAGGCTGCATTGAATACTACTCTCATTTTTTTCTTTTGTGGATGAATTACACTATGGTGTGTTAAATAGAATCTGTCATTGTTTAATAATTCATGTTTCTCAATCTTTTCTGCAAAATTTAGTTTTAACATTTCATTTATGTTATCACTATATTGTATAAAATATTGTTTATCTTTCAAAAATTTACTTTTTAAGGAGTACAGTCTTGCTAAAGCTTGATTTTTGTTATTAGGAAAATGCTGATTTTCTTTTTTAAATGGTAAACCAACTTGAAATTTACCTGTAATTGTTCTTTGTAATGTATTTTCAACTTTATTTTTCCATTTTAAATCTTCTACACTTTCACAGACTTGCTCAGGATTCTTTTCAGAAAACTCTCTTGAGCAATATTTTTCAAGCAAATTATCATCTTCTTGTTGTATTTGGGTCTTATGACATCTTAAACTCATGAAAGCTGGTATACCATCTGGTGTCGAACCTTGTAAAGCCCATCCAAATGAATATTTAACTGCAAAGGGATAGTTATAATGACCTTCTACTACTTCTATAGGTTTTAACAATTTACTTTGATTCATCCCAATTAATAATCCAATTTTTGATTTTATAAAATTGAAGGGCACATGACTCAAGTATTCTAATCCATTTATATCATTGATAGATGGACTCTCTTCTATTTTAAAGGGCCATTTTTCTTTACAATATATATTATTTATGGTTTCAGATTTCCTCATCTCAATATCATAAATTTCTAGATTATTTAAAATGTATGTTTTTATCTTATGTTGCCCATACATAGTAGTTATATCTATATCTTTCTGAGGTTTCATATATGACATACCTAGTTCTGCAGCTAAATTTAAGTCCATAAAACATGCTGAAGAATATGTATCTAGACCCATGTATGTCTTAATCACTTTATCTTTACCTTTAAGCTTTATTTTAACTGGCACTGCAGGATAAAATAGCTTTTTATTACTTACTTTTGTCTGAAAGGTTTTTGCTTCATTACTTCCTGATTCTTTTGACTCTACCTTTTTATCTTTATCCTCTAAATTCACAGTGAGTGCTGCTGGTGAGATATTTGAACCATCCTGCTCTTTGGCACTATCTTTTTCTCTATGCAGAAATGTTAAATGTTGCTTATTACATTTTTCACATTTTTCTGGTCTTTTACAATTACTACTAAAATGATTTGATCTGAGACACTTAAAGCATAATTTATTGTCTTTAATGAACTTTGTTATTTCATCTTGGCTTTGTTTTTCTAGAATTTTTCATTTATTTATACTATGATTGTCTTTTTTACAAAAATTGCAAAACTGTGATTTATTATTATTATTATTACTACTACTATTACTACCATTATTCCTATTTTTATTGTCATTATTATTATTCCATTTATTATTATTATTATTAACATTTTTATTGTTATTTCTATGGTCATTATTATTTTCTTTTGTATAAAGTGACTTACCCTTTTCATTTTGTAATTTTGTTTGCTTTGGTTTTGTACCAATGCCAAGTTCTCCAAATAAAGGTGTATTCATGATCCTTGCTTCTTTTTCAACAAACTTTGTAAATGTACTAAAATTCACCTTTTTATTTTCTTCATACATACTATCAACTTTATTTCTCCACTTATCACGCTGCTTGTAGGGAAGTTTTTTAACTATTCTATAAATAGCACCAGTAGAATTCAATTCATTCAATGGAGTAATATTTCCCATTGCATTATTAATAGCATCTAAAAACAAAGAAAAATCTGCCATAGCTTCACCATCTTCATTCTTAATTTCATTCCAGTCTTCTAACTTTCTCAAATATGTATTTGCAATAACTTGTTCATTTCCATACTGTTTCTCGAGTTTTTCTACTGCCTTTTTATAACTTATATTTTCATCCAAATGCATACAACTTCTTACTATATTTTCTGCTTTACCTTCTGTATACTTAATTAAATAGGAAAGCTTGTTCATTTCATTTTCACATTTTCCTTCTATATTAGTTTTAAAAACTAGCATAAAATCTTTAAATTTAGTCGGATCTTTTCCATTAAATATTTCAGGTTCACATATCGGAAGAGGATTCTTAATACTCACTTCTAATTTTTGTTTTAAAATTTCTACAAATTTAGACTCTTGATTATTATTTTCACCTATACTATTTATTTTAGTTTGTGTTAAATTTACATTTTTATCCTCAGTTTTTACAGAGGTATCGCTAATACTGAAAATTGGATTTTCTAATTTTTCTTCGATTTTTATTAAACTTTGTTCCAAATTTTTTATATGACTTCTGTGTTGGTACAAATCCAAACTTTCTAGTTCCCTTTTTTTTTGCCAAGTATTGTTCATGCTCTTTTAATTTTATTTTACTTTTTTCTATCTCAAGTAACAAAG